>CAUPSL010000865.1:30000-32592 GCA_963514005.1 Raja brachyura | reverse complement strand
CCACAGATGCTGCCACAGATGCTGCCTGACCCGCTGAGTTACTCCAGCACTCTGTGAAACGTCACCCATTCCTTCTCTCCAGAATCCCATAATATCAGATAATTTGCACCCATAAAGGGCCTGTCCTTCCAGCATCCGACTCCATGCAATGAGCGCTATCAAACTAGAAGCGGGGGCCGCGCGGAAGTCGGGTGAGTGGCGCAAAGTGAGGCGAACTTGGAGCAAAGTCTTAAAGGTAAGTTCGCCAGGACAGAGAGGGGCACGCAGAGAGGGGCGCAGAGGCACACACACACACAGAGGGCCACGGAGCCACACACATAGAGGGTCATGGAGGCACCTACAGAGAGGGTCACGGAGGCACGATGTCGGGGCGGTGTGTAATGCGTCGAGGCGACTGCGAGCCGACAAGCCGTTGCCGCGCGGAATTTTGAACATGGTCAGTTTTCCGGAGCCGCGCGCGATGTCGGGACGAACTCCTCACAATTCCGCACGGCTCCGGCGATCGAAGTGGGACCGGCCCCGCGAGCGTTAGGTCGCGCTCATCGCATGGAGTTGCACGCTGGTGGGACAGGCCCTTTAGTAATTGGCACCATTTGAAAAATCACTTATTTTTGGAGAGAAGGAATGGGCGACATTTCGGGCCGAGATGCTGCCTGACCCGCTGAGTTACTCCAGCGTCCTGTGTCTACCTTGACTCCTGGGGGCCAGTCTCTGTGTGTCCATTTCTTTATATTTTTAAAATATCTTTATTTATTAGAGGTACCCGTGAGTGACGTCAGTGTACATCCCAATCGTCGGACCCCTTAATTTTTTAAGGCTTTAGAAAAGAGAAAGAGATATCAACAGAGAAAGTAGAAAAATGACAACGCGTGGCAGAGGGAAGAGGAACCCTTGGGCGAAGAGTTAGAGAAAGGAGGTTACGAGATCGACCCTGAAGAGGAGAAGAAAAAGGGATTTGATTCTATCTAGATTTTACTCCAGGTGTTGGCTTTTCATTCTGTGTTTAAATCTGAATGTTGATGATATCATGTTTCCCACCTCGACTCACCCTTCCTGCTCTGTGCCATCGCTACCTCCCCCTCTCTCCCCCTCTTCCTCCCTGTTAGAAACATAGACAATACGTGCAGGAGTAGGCCATTCGGCCCTTCGAGCCTGCACCGCCATTCAATATGATCATGGCTGATCATCCAACTCAGTATCCCGTACCTGCCTTCTCTCCATACCCCCTGATCCCTTTAGCCACAAGGGCCACATCTAACTCCCTCTTAAATATAGCCAATGAACTGGCCTCAACTACCCTCTGTGGCAGAGAGTTCCAGAGACCCACCACTCTCTGTGTGAAAAAAGTCCTTCTCATCTCGGTCCTAAAGGATTTCCCCCTTATCCTTTAGCTGTGACCCCTTGTCCTGGACCTCCCCAACATCGGGAACAATCTTCCTGCATCTAGCCTGTCCAACCCCTTAAGAATTTTGTAAGTTTCTATAAGATCCCCTCTCAATCTCCTAAATTCTAGAGAGTATAAACCGAGTCTATGCAGTCTTTGTTCATAAGACAGTCCTGACATCCCAGGAATCAGTCTGGTGAACCTTCTCTGCACTCCCTCTATGGCAATAATGTCCTTCCTCAGATTTGGAGACCAGAACTGTACGCAATACATCAGGTGTGGTCTCACCAAGACCCTATACAACTGAAGTAGAACCTCCCTGCTCCTATATTCAAATCATTTTGCTATGAAAGCTAACATACCATTGGCTTTCTTCACTGCCTGCTCCACCTGCATGCCTACTTTCAATGACTGGTGTACCATGACACCCAGGTCGCGCTGCATCTCCCCTTTTTCTAATCGGCCACCATTTAGATAATAAATTGTTGCTGGTATCCTGACCTTAAACCGACTGCAGGGAGACAGACGAGTCTGTATTTAAAGAATATGTTGGAAAGAACTGCAGGCGCTGGTTTACACCGAAGATAAGACACGGAATGCTGGAGTAACTCAGCGGGACAGGCAGCATTTCTGGGGAGAAGGAATGGGCGACGTTTCGGGTCGAGACCCTTCTTCAGACTGAGAGTCCAGGGCGGTTCGTGGTTAATTGGCTTTGGGAAGTTATAAGATTGTCCCGAGTGTGTGTAGGACTAGTGTATGTGGGGAGCGCTGGTCCGCGCGGACCTGGGGTCTGGAGAAGGGTCTCGACCCGAAATGCCAACTGTTCCTTCTCTCCACAGATGAAGACCCTTCCTCAGACACCAGGAGAGAGAGGGGGAGCGGGGTGGGGACATAGACCTGGGAGGGAGGGAAGGAGGGAGAGAGGGGGGGGAGGGGGGAGAGGGGAGAGGGGGAGAGGGGGAGAGGGGAGAGGGGGAGAGGGGGAGGGGTGGAGGGGTGGAGGGGGGAGAGGGGGAGGGGGAGAGGGGGAGAGGGGGAGAGGGGGAGAGGGGGAGAGGGGGAGAGGGGGAGGGGTGGAGGGGGGAGAGAGAGGGGGGGGAGAGAGAGGGGGGGAGAGGGAGAGAGGGGGAGAGGGGGATAGGGGGAGAGGGAGGGAGGGAGAGAGGGGGAGAGGGGGAGAGGGGGAGAGGGAGAGAGGGGGAGAAGGG
>CAUPSL010000865.1:0-25000 GCA_963514005.1 Raja brachyura | reverse complement strand
ACTTTCTCTCTCCCTTCTTTTTTAAAAAGTGGGGTTACATTAGCTACCCTCCAATCCTCAGGAACTACTCCAGAATCTAAGGAGTTTTGAAAAATTATCACTAATGCATCCACTATTTCTGTGGCTACCTCCTTGAGTACTCTGGGATGCAGACTATCTGGCCCTGGGGATTTATCGGCCTTTAATCCATTCAATTTACCCAACACCACTTCCCGGCTAACCTGGATTTCACTCAGTTCCTCCATCTAATTTGACCCCCGTTCCACTGCTATTTCCGGCAGATTATTTATGTCTTCCTTAGTGAAGACAGAACCAAAGTAGTTATTCAATTGGTCTGCCATGTCCTTGTTCCCCATGATCAATTCACCTGTTTCTGACTGCAAGGGACCAACATTTGTTTTAACTAGTCTCTTTCTCTTCACATATCTATTAAAACTTTTGCAGTCAGTTTTTATGTTCCCTGCCAGTTTTCTTTCATAATCTATTTTCCCTTTCCTAATTAAGGCCTTTGTCCTCCTCTGCCGGACTCTGAATTTCTCCCAGTCCTCTGGTTGGCTGCTTTTTCTCGCTAATTTGTATGCCTCATCTTTTGTTTTTATACTATCCCTGATTTCCCTTGTTATCCATGGATGCACCACCTTCCCTGATTTATTCTTTTGCCAAACTGGGATGAACAATTTTTGTACTTCATCCATGCAGTCTTTAAATACCTTCCATTGCACATCCACTGTCAACCCTTTAAGAATCACCTGCCAGTCTATCTTGGCCAATTCACATCTCATACCCTCAAAGTTACCTTTGTTCAAGTTCAGAACCCTTGTTTCTGATTTAATTATGTCACTCTCCATCCTAATGAAGAACTCAACCATATTATGGTCACTCTTGCCAAAGGGGCCACGCACAACAAGACTGCTAACTAACCCTTCCTCATTACTCAATACCCAGTCTAGAATAGCCTGCTCTCTCGTTGGTTCCTCTACATGTTGGTTTAGAAAACTATCCCGCATACATTCCAAGAAATCCTCTTCCTCAGCACCCCTGCCAATTTGATTCACCCAATCTATATGTAGATTGAAGTCACCCATTATAACTGTTTTGCCCTTGTTGCACGCATTTCTAATTTCCTGTTTGATGCCATCCCCAACTCCACTACTACTGTTAGGTGGCCTGTACACAGCTCCCACTAGCGTTTTCTTCCCCTTAGCTTTTCGCAGCTCTACCCATATCGATTCCACATCCTCCACGCTAATGTCCTTCCTTTCTATTGCATTAATCTCCTCTCTCACCAGCAACTCTACCCCACCTCCTATTCCTTTCTGTCTATCCCTCCTGAATATTGAATATCCCTGGATGTTCAGCTCCCAGCCTTGGTCACCCTGGAACCATGTCTCCGTGATCCCAACTATAGCATAGTCATTAATCGCTATCTGCACCTTCAACTCATCCACCTTATTACGAATGCTCCTCGCATTGAGACACAAAGCCTTCAGGCTTGTTTTTACAACACTCTTACTCCTTATACTTACCCCTCTCCCATCCTCTCACCCCCTTCTCTCCTCTCTCTACCCCCCCCTCTCCCCTGGGATTGTGGGACGGGTTGCCTGAACTGTACCACCTTCACAGGACCATAAACTAACTTGTGATCTTCCAGTTTTTATGAGGGATAAATAATGAACGAGCCCCCCCCGAAGGGAGGTGAATGGACAGAAGCTAACAGCGTGATGCGGAGCCCATGCGGTTTCTCGCTTGGCTGCCCGACTCCACGTCTGGTCTGCGCTGGGATTAATCCCGTCTTGCCGGGCTCCCTCACACACTGACCGTCCACCCTGGGGCTGTCCGCTTCAATAAATGATGACGGATTCATTTCAAAGTCTTCCACAGCATCTGCCGCGGGCTCCGCTGGGTCACGGACGATCGATCGATCGATCGGCTTCACGATCAATACATTCACACAGTGGACGGACACAGGGCGCTGGAGTAACGCAGCAGGTAGTGCTGCTGCCTCGGACCCCGACCACTTGCTTAGTGCGGGTGTCGGGGGTCAGGGGGAGAAGGCAGGAGAATGGGGTTCGGAGGGAGAGATAGATCAGCCATGATTGAATGGCAGAGTAGACTTGATGGGCCGAATGGCCTAATTCTGTTCCTATTCCTTATGACGGGTGCTGTCTGTACGGAGTTTGCACGTTCTCCCCGTGACCTGCGTGGGTTTTCTCCGGGTGCTCGGGTCTCCTCCCACACTCCAAAAACGTGCGGGTTTGTCTTTGGTAAAATTGTAAATTGTCCCTCTGTGTGACTAGGGCAGTGTTAATGTGCGGGGATCGCTAACTACCCTACACACACCAGGGGCAATTTACAATTTTTTACCCCAAGCCAATTAACCCACACACTGAGGTGGGCAAACAGTGCTGGAGTAACTCAGCGGGACGGGCAGCATCTCTGGAGAGAAGGAATTGGCGACATTTCGGGTCGAGACCCTTCTTCACACTGATGCCAGGGGGAGGGGGGGGGGTGTCTGAAGAAGGGTCTCGACCCGAAACATCGCCAATACCTTCTCTCCATAGATGCTGCCTCACCTGCTGAGTTTCTCCAGCACTGGTTGTCTACCTTCGATTTTAGCAGCATCTGCAGTTCTTTCTTAAACCTGCACGTCTTTGGAGTGTGGGATGAAACCGGAGCTCCCAGAGAAACCCCACCCAGGTCACGGGGAGAACGTGCAAACTCCGTACAGACAGCACCCGTAGTCGGGATGGAACCCGGGTCTCTGGCGCTGTGAGGCAGTAACTACCGCTGCGCCACCGTGCCGCCCATAATTTTATATACTTCCATCAAGCGGCCCATCAACATCTGTCACTCCAGAGAAAAGAATCCAAGTTAGTCCAACCTCTCCCTGTAGCTGAAACTCTCTAATCCAGGCAGCGATGTGGTGGATCTCTACTGCACCACGTTCAAAACCTGCACGTCTGTCCTGTAATGGGCCGATCAAAACCGCACGCAATACTCCAAGCTCCTCCCCACGGACCCTCCCCTACCCCCCCCTTCCTCCCCCCTCCCCTCACCTCCCTTTCTATTCATTCCCTTCTCCTCACCCTCCCCTCTCCCCATCCCTCCTCTCCCCAACCCTCCTCTCCCCTCCTCTCCTCTCCCCTCCCCTCCTCTCCCCACCCCTCCCCCCCCCCCCGAGGGAGCAGCGATGGTGAAGATGACCCCTCACCTCCAGTCTCGGCATCATGGAAGTTGGGGTCCAGCCCCTTGTCCAGGAGTTTGTGAATCTTGTCGGCCGTGCCGTGCTGAACATATTCCAGAAACTTCTTCAGGCTGGCCTGCGCTCAAACAACAAAGATAACGGTGGCTGGTGCTCAAAATATCGTCGAGGGACCAGAGAGTTCAAAGTGTGGAGGGCGAGGCAGAGAGAGTTCATATGTGATTGGAGCAGAATGAGGCCACTCGGCCCATCGAGTCCAATCACGGCTGATCTATCTCTCCCTCCTAACCCCATTCTCCTGCCTTCTCCCCCCAATGCCCGACACCCGCACTAATCGAGAATAGGGGGGGTTTGCACGTAAGGTCACCGGGTCAAAGGGCTTGACACACGGAGCCACTAAATCCATCTGGAGGACATCTGCAACCTATTAATGCAAGAAACGCGTACTTTCCCACCTGTTAAAAAACTGCCAACATGTTGGATTTTTGCGCTGTAAAAAATAGTGGCAGTCGGGGTAAGCGGACCCAACTTCAGAATTCCAAACGTGAAGTGAAATGAAGGTTTAGAGAGGTGAGATCTGAAGGGACAACAACGGCTAAAGTGCTTGGGCAACACTGGCCGTGGAGATATCGGAATTGAAAATATTGGGAATGAGCGTGTTTGCTTGCTCACTGCATTTCATCCACAGTAAGGCATCATTTGTGTCAAGTCAAAGTCAAACAAACTCTACTGTCATTTAGAAATACATCGATATATGCAGTTCCAAACGGAATTACGTTGCATTTGGCTCCCCATACAACATGATAGTTAACAGAAGGATAAAATGGATAAAATGGATAAAAAGGATAAATAGACATTGGTGGCAGCCCATTACATGGCATTCAGGAGTCTGATGGCTCGTGGGAAGAAGCTGTTGCAGAACCTTGATGTTCTGCTCCTTATGCTACAATATCTTTTGCCCGAGGGCAGCAGAGTGAACAGTCTGTGATGGAGATGTGTGGGGTCTTTTATAAAACTGCTGGCCTTAGACACGCAACGTTTGGTCGCAATATCCCCGATTGAGGGGGGAGAGGTCCCGATGATTTTTTCCGCTGTCCTCACCACTCTCTGCACGGACTTCCAGTCGGAGGCTTTACAGTCCCCAAACCAGACAGAGATACAGCTGGTCAAAATACTCTCCATGGTGCCCCTGTAGAAAGTAGTGAGGATGGGATGGGGGAGGTGAGCTCTTCTCATCCGGTTTTATTGATTCCTTGGCTATCTAAAAAGACTAAGTAGTGTTAAATCTGGCTGTAAAGTTTGCTTCAGTGGCATTTACTTTTTAAATGTAAAAACCCACTTGAGAACCACGGGTTATTTTAACAATTTTACAGCCAGATTTAAGATGCCAAAGGAGTGAAGAAAAACCACAAATGATGCCTCGGTGTTGATGAAATGCAGCGAGCAAACGGACAATGTTGGATGTTGTTGTCCCTCCAGCTCTCGCTTCTATCTGCCGTCATTTCTCCTCACGTTTGGAATTCTAAAGTAAACTTCTAACAAATCAATTCATGACTTCAAATCAAATCATTTTTATTGATTATAGTTTAATAATTGGGAAAAAATTAATATTAAAATTTTGGAAAGGCTCTATAACCCCCACAATTAAAATGTGGATTACAGAAATGTCGGAGACCCTATATTTGGAAAGAATAAGATTTGTCCTAATGGACAAACAAGAACTATTTAAAATAATATGATCCCCATCTATTGAATATTTGAAGGGGCAAACTGGTTCGGCACGAGAACCCGACTGAAACCGGAATCAAAGAATAGATGAAGGAGTACATTTCATAAAACGCGGATATATCCCCAACGCTGTAAAATCTGTAGAATATTCCATTCTTTCCCAACTTTTTATATATATATATTATATATAATATTATTTTTTGTTTTTGTTTAATCTTTTTCCACTATTTTCTACATTTATAATATAGAAGCACAATTATTAAGCAAGGATTAACATAAATAATACTGATTATGTATATCTACAAAGAACAAAATGATTTTTATTATGTCAACAATGAACACATATCTTTCTTTTAAATTATGTAATTGCTTCTAACTAATAAAAAAACTTAACAAAAAATATATATATATTCATTGACTAGTGGCCTCCACAGCCGTCTGTGGCAAAGAATTCCACAGATTCACCACCCTCTGACTAAAGAAATTTCTCCTCATCTCCTTCCTAAAGGAACGTCTTTTAATCCTGAGGCTGTGTCCTCTGGTCCTAGACTCTCCCACTAGTGGAAACATCCTCTCCACATCCACTCTATCCAAGCCGTTCACTATTCTGTGACTTTCAATGAGGTTTCCCCTCATCCTTCTAAACGAAACCCACAGAGAGGGAGAAAAAGAGAGAGAGAGGAGGAGGAAAGATGAAAGGGAGAGACACGTGGCGTATGAGGGGGAGGGGGAGGGGGGGGCACGTGTGGTAGCAGGGGAGAGATGTACGTGGGGGGGAGGGGGAGGCGCAGGGGAGAGATGTATGTGAGGGGGAGGGGGAGGCGCAGGGGAGAGATGTACGTGACGGGGAGGAGGCGCGTGTGGTAGCAGGGGAGAGATGTACGTGAGGGGGAGGGGGGGGCGCGTGTGGTGGCAGGGGAGAGATGTACGTGAGGGGGAGGGGGAGGCGCAGGGGAGAGATGTACGTGAGGGGGAGGTGAATTTGCTTTGGGGCTTCAGAGAGAATTATTTAAACTTGCTCCCATGGGCCTGACCTTCCTCTGTAGGGGAATTACTTGTGATATTATTTCCAGTCGGTGGGTGGGCGAAGCAACACTAGAGGCCAAAGGGTGCCAGGGGTAATGGGGAGAAGGCAGGAGAATGGGGTGGGGATGGAGCGATAGGCCAGCCACGCGTGATAGGAGCAGAATTAGGCCATTCGGCCCATCAAGTCTACTCGTCCATTCAATCATGGCTGGTTTATCTCTCCCTCCCTAACCCCATTCTCCTGCCTTCTCCCCGTAACCCTGACACCCGCACTACTCAAGAATCTATCTATGTCAGCCTTAAATATATCCACTGACTTGTGGCCTCCACAGCCGTCTGTGGCGATGAGTTCTCCAACTGACTGGGTAGGTTTTCTCTGAGATCTTCAGTTTCCTCCCATGCACCAAATTCGTGCAGGTTTGCAGGTTAATTGTCTTGGTGTGAATTGTGAAATTGTCCCTAGTGTGTGTAGGATAGTGTTAGTGTGCGGGGATCGCTGGTCAGCACGGACTCGGTGGGCCGAAGGGCCTGTTTCCACACTGCATCTCTGAACTAAACTAGAAGTTAAAGGGTGCCAGGGGTGATGGGGGGGGGAATGGGGTTCGGAGGGAGAGATAGATCAGACAAACACAAGCCATCTGCCTCCGCCCTCTTCACCGCAACACCCCCCCATGTGTGCCCCCACCCCCGCCCCCCCCCCCCACCCAGCTAGGCTCGCTAACTTCCTCACTCCCAAATAAGGGACAAAAAGGTCAAAGTACGGGACAAATTCCCGACGGCAATTCGTTGACCGACTGGGCCGTGTCTGGGTGAATGATGAGTTGGCCCCGGGTGCTGGACTGCACACAAAGCCCAGCCGGCGGGCCAACTGAGGGGTTTTGGCCCGGGGGCCGCGCGCAAATTCCGGCGCCCCGTCCAACTCCTGAACCGATGATCGACCACGAGAAGGAGGGGTGGTGGTGGTGTCGCCGGCGGTAAGTGAAGGTCCGAAGGTCGGACAGCTGGCCGGGCTGCCGAGCGACCGACTGGGCCACGGGCGAGGCGCTGCTGCTGCTGCTGCTGCTGCACTCCATGGGCTGCACTACGTTGGGACGGGTGAGGCGGGACCGGACGCGGCGCTCCGAACCGACAGTCCCCTCGACCCGAGTAGCAGCGGTCAAATACGGGACAAGGGCGATCCCCGTACGGGACAAAGCAATTTGGCCCAAAATACGGGATGTCCCGGCTAGTACGGGACAGTTGGCAACACTAACCCTAGCCTACACGGTGGTACATCGATACAACCCCCCCCCCTCACCCACCCCGCCCCTTGCCCCCCAGCCCCAGTGGTGTGTAATGTTCTCCACCACTCACCTTGGTGTGTAGTTTTCCCAGCTGTTTCTCATCCAGGTTAGTCTGTTTATAAACCCGAGTCTTGTAACGGAACTGCAGGGAGAGAGAGATAGACTTAGTCCCACACTCTGCACCCCCCCCCTCCATCCCAACCCCCCCCCCTTCATCCCAACCTCCCCCCTCCATCCCAATCCCCCCCCTCCATCCCAACCCCCCCCCTCCATCCCAAATCCCCCCCTTCATCCCAACCCCCCCCTCCATCCCAATCCCCCCACCCTTCCATCATAAGGTCACAAGTGATAGCAGCAGAATCAGACCATTCGGCCCATCAAGTCTACTCGTCCATTCAATCATGGCTGATCTATCTCTCCCCCCCAACTCCATTCTCCTGCCTTCTCCCCATAACCCCTGACACCCGCACTAATCAAGAATCTATCTATCTCTGCCTTACAAATCCCCACTGACTTGTGGCCTCCACAGCCGAATTCCACAGCTCCACTACAGAAATCCCTCCTCATCTCCTTCCCAATGGAACGTCCTTTAATTCTGAGGCTGTGCCCCTCTGGCCCGAGACTCTCCCACCCTCTCCACGTCCACTCCCACTGTTCAGTGCGCGGGTCGGACGGTTTGGGGAGCAGAATTCGTCGCTCACCTCCAAGTATGGGACGCCCTTCTCGAAGGACTGCGGGTATTCCCTGAGGAGCCTCTCCTCGTTTAGGAACTTGGCATCCCTCCCGTTGCTGGCTGGCTGGAACAAGCCGTAGTTGAGGACATCCTTCAGGCTCTCGTTCAGAGTGCACAGGACCTGCTGTTTCGCCGCCCAGATGGTGGCGTCCGGGTTAAATCTGAGGCATTTCTGTCAAAACCGAACCAAAAACGTAATATATTAGATCAAGTTCATATTAGATCAAGTATATTAGATCAAGAGATTTTTTGGTGCAGTGAAGTTCGAGTTACCATGCAGCCACACAAATAAGTTCAACACAACGCTATAGAATTTAACATAAAGCATAAAACATTCGCCTCAGCAGAATTAACGTTTCCCACTGTGAGAGAAGGCACCAAAGTCCAGTCCTCTTTCTCTTTTGTTAAGGGCTTGGAAAGGTTATTAAGGGCTTGGACACGCTAGAGGCAGGAAACATGTTCCCGATGTTGGGGGAGTCCAGAACCAGGGGCCACAGTTTGTCTCTGCCACAGGAGGTAGTTGAGGCCAGTTCATTGGCTATATTTAAGAGGGAGTTAGATGTGGCCCTTGTGGCTAAAGGGATCAGGGGTATGGAGAGAAGGCAGGTACGGGATACTGAGTTGGATGATCAGCCATGATCATATTGAATGGCAGTGCAGGCTCGAAGGGCCGAATGGCCTCTACTCATGCACCTATTTTCTATGTTTCTAGGAATAAGGCCATTTAGAACGGAGACGAGGAAACACTTTTTCTCACAGAGAGTGGTGAGTCTGTGGAATTCTCTGCCTCAGAGGGTGGTGGAGGCCGGTTCTCTGGATACTTTCAAGAGAGAGTTAGATCGGGCTCTTAAAGATAGTGGAGTCAGGGGATATGGGGGGAAGGCAGGAACGGGGTACTGATTGGGGATGATCAGCCGTGATCACATTGAATGGCGGTGCTGGCTCGAAGGGCTGAATGGCCTACTCCTGCACGTGTTGTCTATTGTCTTGTTGCCCCGTGGTCGGGGCCTGTTGAGGCCTCCGCAGTGGCCACTACGGATGGCCCGATGTTTCGGACCCCCTCGCCGGGATGACCGGATGATCGGAACGGAAGAACGCTCCCAGCGGCCTGGAGTTTCCGAATCGGCCGCTTCCTACTGGAGACCGCGGCTCGCGAAGTCCACAGGCCGATCCTCGACGAAAGATCCCAGGCCGAGGGCCTGTCCCACTTGCGTGTCATTTGCGTGTCATTTACGCAACATCATTTACGCGGGGTGACGCGCACGGGATACGCGCACGGTGCGTGTTGACGCAGGCAGTGACACGCGGTGCGTGACGCGCAAATTGCCCGAACAGAACAGGCCCTTGAGACAGGGGCGCTGGAGAATGAGGGGTGATCTTATTTAGAGGATTTAAGGGCCTGTCCCACTTGGCCTATTTTTCTCGGCAACTGCCGGCATCATTGACTGACGCATCAGGTCACCGGTAAATCCGTGGCGTGACGGCGTATTGACCGCGGCGTTTCCTCAAACGCCGCGACATTTCCTTTGTCACCGCTGGATTTTGAAACGTTCAAAATCTTTCAGCGACCCTGATACATCCGTCATTGACGAGAAAAATCGCCAAGTGGGACAGGGCCATCGATCTTTGTTTAACATTTTTTTGTTGAGTTTTTAGATTAGAGATCCAGCGTGGAAACAGGCCCTTCGGCCCATCGAGTCCGCGATCCCCCCCCACACATTTATGCTATCTTACACACACACACAAAGGACAATTTACATTTATACCGAGCCAATTTAACTAAATCCCGCACGTCTTTGGCGTGTGGGAGGAAACCGAAGATCTTGGAGAAAACACACGCAGGTCAGGGGTAGAACGTGCAAACTCCGTACAGACAGCGCCCGTAGCCGGGATCGAACCCGGGTCTCTGGCGCTGTGAGGCAGCAACTCTACCGCTGCGCCACCGTGGCACTCTTATAGGGGTGTACAAAGTCATGAAAGGAATAGATCAGGTAGACGCTCTCGCCAAGAGCAGGGGAATCGAGGACCTGAGGACATTGGTTCAAGGTGAGGGGAGGGGGGGGGTGAAAGATTTAATGAGAATCTGAGGGGTAACTTTTTCACACCAAGGGTGGTGGGTGTATGGAACGAGCTGCCAGAGGAGGTAGTTGAGGCTGGGACTATCCCAACGTTGGTGAAACAGTTAAGACAGGTACATGGATAGGACAGGTTTAGAGGGATAGGGACCAAACGCGGGCAAGTGGGACTGGTGTAGACGGGGCATGTTGGCCAGTATGGGCAAGTTGGGCTGAAGGGCCTGCTTCCGTGCTGTATCTCTCTGTGAATCATTGAGCTTTAGCCTGAGTAGTTGATCAATCCTCCCCTCGACCCACTGAGTTCCTCAAGAACTCTGTTAGTTGCTGTAGATTCCAGCCTCTGTAGTTTCCCGCGTCTCATCTCTGTCATTCCATCCACAGTCTGATGGATTAGGCAAACCGCAGCGAGCAGCAGATGCCTTTTTATTCGCAGAACGGGTAGGGCTGCTGCCTCACAGCGCCAGAGGCCCCAGTTCGATCCTGCCTATAGGTGCTGCCTGTGCGGAGTTTGCACGCTCTCCCCGTGACCTGCGTGGGTTTTCTCCGGGATCTTCGGTTTCCTCCCACATTCCAAAGACGTGCAGGTTTGTTGGTTAATAGGCTTGGTGTAAAATGTAAAATCGTCCCCAGTGTGTGTAGGATAGTGTTAGTGTGTGGGACAATAGACAATAGGTGCAGGAGGAGGCCATTCGGCCCTTCGAGCCAGCACCGCCATTCAATGTGATCACGGCTGATCATCCCCAATCAGTTCCCCGTTCCTGCCTTCTCCCCATATCCCCTGACTCCGCTATCTTTAAGAGCCCTATCTAGCTCTCTCTTGAAAGCATCCAGAGAACCGGCCTCCACCGCCCTCTGAGGCAGAGAATTCCACAGACTCACCACTCTCTGTGAGAAAAAGTGTTTCCTCGTCTCCGTTCTAAATGGCTTACCCCTTATTCTTAAACTGTGTGTGGCCCCTGGTTCTGGACTCCCCCAACATCAGGAACATGTTTCCTGTCTCTAGTGTGTCCAAGCCCTTAACAATCTTATATGTTTCAATGAGATCCCCTCTCATCCTTCTAAACTCCAGAGTGTACAAGCCCAGCCGCTCCATTCTCTCAGCATATGACAGTCCCGCCATCCCGGGAATTAACCTTGTAAACCAACGCTGCACTCCCTCAATAGCAAGAATGTCCTTCCTCAAATTAGGCCGAGTGGGTCGAGTGGCCTGTTTCCGCGCTGTACTTTTAAGTAAGTAATTTTTATTCATATAGCACTCTTAAATCAAATTATGTTGAAGCTAAAATGCTTTACAGAGGAAAAAAAATGCAAATAATTTGAGCAAAGATCGATGTTAACTGAGGCCATGATGAAAAAAACAGGTGGGAGAGTGGGGGAAATTAAAGAACGAGCTTAAATTCTAGAGGTCAGGAGCATCAAACTCGTTTCAGTTGTGGGTTGGATGTAAATCCTGCTGATTCTGTGGCCCACATTCGAACAACGTGAGGTGCAGAAGCAGTGTGAAGATGGACACCTCCAGATACAGGGGCAGTTTCTTCCCAACTCTCATCAGGCAACTGAACCGTCCTCTCACCAACTAGACAGCGGCCCTGACCTCCCATCTACCGCATTGGAGACCCTTTTTCAGACTGGAAAAGTCCAAGACTTGGAGAGTATTGTGGACGCAGCCCGGACCATCGCGCAAACCATCCTCCCTCCCAATAGTCTGAAGAAGGGTATTGACCCGAAACGCCACCTATTTCCCTTTTCTCCAGAGATGCTGTCTGACCCGCTGAGTTACTCCAGCGTTTTGTGTCTATCTGCCTCCCATAGACTCCATCTACACCTCACGCTGCCTCGGCAAGGCCAGCAGCATCGTCAAGGACCAGTCGCACCCTCTTAGAAACATAGAAACATAGAAATTAGGTGCAGGAGTAGGCCATTCGGCCCTTCGAGCCTGCACCGCTATTCAATATGATCATGGCTGATCATCCAACTCAGTATCCCGTACCTGCCTTCTCTCCATACCCCCTGATCCCTTTAGCCACAAGGGCCACATCTAACTCCCTCTTAAATATAGCCAATGAACTGGCCTCAACTACCCTCTGTGGCAGAGAGTTCCAGAGACCCACCACTCTCTGTGTGAAAAAAGTCCTTCTCATCTCGGTCCTAAAGGATTTCCCCCTTATCCTTAAGCTGTGACCCCTTGTCCTGGACCTCCCCAACATCGGGAACAATCTTCCTGCATCTAGCCTGTCCAACCCCTTAAGAATTTTGTAAGTTTCTATAAGATCCCCTCTCAATCTCCTAAATTCTAGAGAGTATAAACCTAGTCTATCCAGTCTTTCTTCATAAGACAGTCCTGCCATCCCAGGAATCAGTCTGGTGAACCTTCTCTGTACTCCCTCTATGGCAATAATGTCCTTCCTCAGATTTGGAGACCAAAACTGTACGCAATACTCCAGGTGTGGTCTCACCAAGACCCTGTACAACCTCACCAACCTCCCTGCTCCTATACTCAAATCCTTTTGCTATGAAAGCTAACATACCATTGGCTTTCTTCACTGCCTGCTGCACCTGCATGCCTACTTTCAATGACTAGTGAACCATGACACCCAGGTCTCGCTGCATCTCCCCTTTTCCTAATCGGCCACCATTTAGATAATAGTCTTCTCCCCTCTCCCATCGGGCAAGAGGTACAGAAGTGTGAAAACGAATGCACACACCTCCTCCAGATTCAGGGACAGTTTCTTCCCGGCTGTTATCAGGCAACTGAACCATCCTACCCCAACCAGAGAGCAGTCCTGAACTACTATCCACCTCATTGGAAATCCTCAGACTACCTTTAATCGGACTTTGCTGGCTTTACCTTGCACTAAACGTAATTCCCTTTATCCTGTATCTGTACACTGTGGACGGCTCGATTGTAATTAAGTGTTTAAGAAGGAACTGCAGAAGGTAGACAAAAAGTGCTGGAGAAACTCAGCGGGTGCAGCAGCATCTATGGAGCGAAGGAAATAGGAAACCCTTCCGGGTTTCGTCTCGAAACGTTGCCTATTTCCTTCAGGGTTTCGTCCCGAAACGTTGCCTATCTCCTTCGCTCCATAGATGCTGCTGCACCCGCTGAGTTTCTCCAGCACTTTTTGGTCCAGGCTCGATTGTAATCATGCATTGTCTTTCCGCTGACTGGTTAGCTCGCAACATAAGCTTTTCACTGTACCTCGTTACACGTGGCAATAAATAACGATGAGCGGTAGTCTCAATTACATTCATTACATTCCCTGCTGCCGAGGTTAACAAGGGGACATACGTTAGTTGGCATAGGGGAAGGTGTAAGGAGAGATCGGGTGTCAGGGGTTACGGGGAGGAGGCAGGAGAATTGGGTTAGGAGGGAGCGATAGATCAGCCGCGATTGAATGGTGGAGTAGACCTGATGGGCCGAATGGCCTCATTCTGCTCCTATCGCTCTGCAGTAACGTCTCGACACATAACGTTACCATGGGAACACAGCACCGAGGTTAAGCTGAGATTTTTGGGTGGGCAGAAGAGGGGCGTGACGCTCCTGAATCACTGGTTGTCCGCTCACAGTGAAAGTGCTGCCTTCAGGAGGCTGGGAGTTGGTGCTAATGTGAAGTGCCCGTCCTTGGCTAAATACCCGAGACCAAGGTGCTGGTCACAGGATTGGCACAAAGTCCCGGAGCAACTCAGCGGGACAGTAGGTAAGTAAGTCAGTTTATTGGCCAAATACAAGGAATGCTTGTCTGGAGAGAAGGAATAGATGATGATACCCTTCACTAGGTACAGCTCGGAAACAGGCCCTTCGGCCCACCGAGTCCAGTGGTCCCCGTGCACTAACGCCTTCCTACACACACTTGGGACAATTTTTTACATTTTATAGGTGGACAAAAATGCTGGAGAAACTCAGCGGGTGCAGCAGCATCTATGGAGCGACGTTTCGGGCCGAAACCCTTCTTCAGTCTATATTATATTGTATACCCAGCCACTTAACCATTTATACCGAGCCAATTTTTACATTCCATACCACGCCTTTGGAGTGTGGGAGGAAATCGAGGAGAAACCCCACGCAGGTCACGGGGAGAACGTGCAAACTCCGTATGGGCAGCACCCGTAGTCGGGATCGAACCCGGAGCTGTGAGGCAGCAGCTCTACCCGCTGCGCCACCGTGCCCGCCCCATCGAAGCTAGTATCACTTGGCAGCGTTGGGCCGAAGGGCATGTTGGCGCGCTGGCTGTGTGATGAGTCCCGGCGTGTACGGGTGCTGTTGGCAGCCTGCCCGGTTACCCACAGACACACACACAGCCCAGCGGCACAGACCTGCAAGGATCCACATCTGTTTTGACAGGGCAGATGCTGGAGCCGTTAATTAAGTTATCTGCAGACGTTAATGTGAGCTGGATTCGCCCAGGTTCCTGTAGTTTACCTCCCAGCCACCATGGCAATACCCAATATTCCCCGCTCATACAGGCTGCTCACCGCTGCTCTGGGCAACAGCTGGTTGTGGCCAATTATCCACAATTGCCAAGGCAACTACAACCGGCTCTCCACAACGTCAGCGGCCACAAGCCGCGGGTTCCCGACGCCCCTCCCCCTCCCCAATTCCCAATGTTCTCCCAATCCCGCTTTCCCATCGCTTCCCCGAATCCCACATTCCTCATCCCGAGTTTCCAATGTTATCCCAACCCCCACATTCCCAACACTCTCCCAATCCTGCTTCCCAACCTTCCCTGAATCCCGCAGTGAGAAGCCGGAGTCAGGGGATATGGGGAGAAGGCAGGAACGGGGTACTGTTTGGGAATGATCAGCCATGATCACATTGAATGGCGGTGCTGGCTCAAAGGGCCGAATGGCCTCCTCCTGCACCTATTGCCTATTGTCACACACACACACACACACACACACACACACACACACACACACACACACACACACACACACACACAGAGACACACAAAGACACAGACGCACACACACGGACACACAGACACAGACACACAGACACACACGCACACGCACAGACACACAAAGACACAGACGCACACACACGCACACACACACACACACAAAGACACAGACGCACACACACGGACACACAGACACAGACACAGACACACAGACACACACACACTCAGAGACACACACAGAGACACACAGAGACACACAGAGACACACAGAGACACACAGAGACAGACACACACTGACACACACACACACACACACACAGACACACACACACACACAGACACACAGACACACACACAGACACACACACAGACACACACACAGACACACTGCCACACACACAGACACAGACACACAGACACACAGACACTCAGAGACACACACAGAGACACACAGAGACACACAGAGACAGACACACACTGACACACACACACACACACACACACAGACACACACACACACACAGACACAGACACACAGACACACACACAGACACACACACAGACACACACACAGACACACTGCCACACGCACAGACACAGACACAGACACACACACACTGACACACACACACTGACACACACAGACACACACAGACACACACCCACACACACAGACACACACACACAGGGGAGTGTGCAGGGGAGGGGGTGTGAGGGAGGGGGCAACAAGGGCAGGGCAAGGACTGATCTCCGGTTGAAACCCCTTTTAATCCACGAGAAACATGAAATAAAATGCCTCACATACTATGGTCACCTTGGCTTGCAAGCTAAAAATAACCTCAACTCACAACAGTCAGCACTGCACGGCATTCTGTACGGCATGCGGTCCTTTTTAAATACCAGTCTTTCTCCAGGTGGATAGATTCAAAAAGCTGGAGTAACTCAGCGGGACAGGCAGCATCTCTGGAGAGAAGGAATGTGTCTGAAGAAGGGTCTCGACCCCAAACATCACCCATTCCTTCTCTCCAAAGACGCTGCCCGTCCCGCTGAGTTACTCCAGCTATTTGTGTCTTTCTTCGGTTTAAACCGGCACCTGCAGTTCCTTCCTGCACATTTCATCAGACCCCAGGTGGAACGATCCCCTCCCCACCTAGAGAGCTGGATAGGGATGATAAAAATAGCGGAGTCAGGGGATGTGGGGAGAAGGCAGGAACGGGGAACTGATTGGGTAAGATCAGTCGTGATCACATTGAATGGTGGTGCTGGCTCGAAGGGCCGAATGGCCTCCTCCTGCACCTATTGTCTATTGTCCACATCCCTCCCTCCCTCCCCCCCCCTCCCTCTCTCTGTCCCCCCAACCCTCTCTTTCTCCCCCCCCTCTCTCCCCCCCTCCCTCTCTCCCTCCCTCTCTCTGTCCCCCCAACCCTCTCTCTCTCTCCCCCCCTCTCTCCCCCCCCCTCCTCAACCCCCCCTCTCTCCCCCCCCCTCTCCTCAACCCCCCTCTCCTCAACCCCCCCTCTCTCCCCATCCCTCTCTGTCTCCCCCCCCTCCCTCTCTCTCCCCCCCCCCCTTCCGCTCAGGCCCGCAGAGAGCTGGACCACATTGCCGAGCTCCCTCTGCGCTACGAGACACTATATCGAGGACAGGAATTATTTTTAAACACTGGCTCCCATCCCCTCCAGCATCTCCTGCCTGGCTGTGCCCCACTAACGGTGAGAGATGTAGGCCATTCCAGCGGTGACCTACTGTCCATGCCAACGCCCGCCTCCCGTCACACACTGACAGTACTTCAAGCTCTGCATTTGTATAGCGCCCTCCACAATCCACACATCAACCTAACTATTGGCTGAAGAAGGGTCTCGACCCGAAACGTTGCCTATTTCCTTCAGGGTCCCGGCCCGAAACGTTGCCTATTTCCTTCGCTCACCCGCTGAGTTTCTACAGCATTTTTGTCTACCTTCGATTTTTTCCAGCATCTGCAGTTCCTTCTTAAACCCAACTATTGGTGTGTGGGAAGGAACTACAGACACTGGTTTACAGCGTAGATAGTGCTGGAGTAACTCAGCGGGTCAGGCAGCATCTGTGGAGAACATGGATAGGTGACGTTTCACAGAGTGCTGGAGTAACTCAGCGGGTCAGGCAGCATCTGTGGAGAACATGGATAGGTGACGTTTCACAGAGTGCTGGAGTAACTCAGCGGGTCAGGCAGCATCTGTGGAGAACATGGATAGGTGACGTTTCGCAGAGTGCTGGAGTAACTCAGCGGGTCAGGCAGCATCTGTGGAGAACATGGATAGGTGACGTTTCACAGAGTGCTGGAGTAACTCAGCGGGTCAGGCAGCATCTGTGGAGAACATGGATAGGTGACGTTTCACAGAGTGCTGGAGTAACTCAGCGGGTCAGGCAGCATCTGTGGAGAACATGGATAGGTGACGTTTCACAGAGTGCTGGAGTAACTCAGCGGGTCAGGCAGCATCTGTGGAGAACATGGATAGGTGACGTTTCGCAGAGTGCTGGAGTAACTCAGCGGGTCAGGCAGCATCTGTGGAGAACATGGATAGGTGACGTTTCACAGAGTGCTGGAGTAACTCAGCGGGTCAGGCAGCATCTGTGGAGAACATGGATAGGTGACGTTTCGCAGAGTGCTGGAGTAACTCAGCGGGTCAGGCAGCATCTGTGGAGAACATGGATAGGTGACGTTTCACAGAGTGCTGGAGTAACTCAGCGGGTCAGGCAGCATCTGTGGAGAACATGCATAGGTGACGTTTCAGGTCGAGACTGTTCTTTGGACAGATGAAGGGTCTCGACCCGAAATGTCACCCATTCCTTCTCTCTAGAGATGCTGCCTGTTCTGCTGAGTTACTCCAGCACTTTGCATCTTTCTTCGGTGTAAACCAGCATCTGCAGTTCCTTCCTTCCCACACATTTTCACTACCAACCTTCCTTGAAGGACTGCATTTGCATAGGGCCCTTCCAAAGCCTAGACCAGCCCACCCACGCTGCTTCTAAGTGAAGAAACCACAACCAAAGATATGGTCTCCATTCATTGATTCATTACCAGGATAGCATGGTGCAACACAACTTTGGGATTAAACCGATTCACGGGCAGGGCGGTGGGTGGGGAGAGAAATGAAGGGGGCATGTCAACACTTTTGGGGTTATTTTCTTTTTTCCATTTCTGTCTTTATATTTCTTTCAGTTTTATTCACTAAGTTGGTCGTTTGGGGGGGGGTTCCATTCTTACACATTCACTTTCTCTTCCACTTTCTTTCTTAAACCCCCCCCCCCCCCCCACACAAGCCAACAGTTCCCCTCGAGGGCACATCAGAATCAGTACAGAAACAGGCCCTTCGGCCCATCACGTCCAATCCCACCATCGATTCCCCATTCACTCTAGTTCTGTTATCCTACTTTCCCATCCGCTCCCTACACACTAGGGGCCGTTCACACTGGGCCAATTAACAACTGACCGTAAATGTTCTAATATGTTATTCCTCTCGTGTATGGCGTGCACGGCCTAAAGTTGTCGGTCAACTTGTTCTATTTCACCCTATTTGATTGTGCACACCGGGTTGATTGCATTCGAAACAGGGTGGACCATGTGAAGGTTTCAATCTCCCACCCCCTTTAATAATGTTCATCGGTTCTAGGGGCAGAATTCTAGGGGCAGAATTAGGCCATTCGGCCCATCGAGTCTACCCCGCCATTCAATCATGGCTGATTTATCTCTCCCTCCTGCCCGTGTCAGTCCCACCTGCCCGTAAACGCCATTCTCCTGCCTTCTCCCCATAATCCCCGACACTAATCAGTCAATCTCTGCCTCAGAAATACGCAATGACGTTGCCTCCACCGCCGTCCGTGGAAATGCATTCCGCAGATTCACCGCCCTCTGGCTAAAGCAACAGAAAGCTTTTCACTGTAACCCCGGTACACGTGACAATAAACTAGACTTGAAACAAAGAAATCCCTCCTCGTCTCAGAGTCACGGGTGCAGAGGAACACGAGGTGGACGGAAATGGGAGAACAAGGATTGACAAAGGAACGTTCCTGATCTTTACTGTCATAGAATGATACAGTGTGGAAACTGGCCCTTCGGCCCAACTTGCCCATACCGGCCAACATGTCCCATCTAGTCCATATCCCTCCAAACCTGTCCCATCCATGTACCTGTCTAACAGTTTCTTAAACTTTGGGATAGTCCCAGCCTCAACTACCTCCTCTGGCAGCTTGTTCCATACACCCACCACCCTCTGTGTGGAAAAGTTACCCCTCAGATTCCTACTAAATCTTTTCCCCTTCACCTTTAACCTATGTCCTCTGGTCCTCGATTCCCCTACTCTGGGCAAGAGACTCTGTGCGTCTACCCGATCTATTCCTCTCGTGAATTTATACCCTCGTGTGGGAAGGAACTGCAGATGCTGGTTGACTCCGAAGAAAGACACAAACTGCTGGAGTAACTCAATGGGTCAGGCAGCGCCTCAGGAGACAAGGGTTAGGTGGGGTTTTGGGTTGGGACCCTTCTTCAGACTGCAAGTGGAGGTGGGCAAACTGGGGGGGCGAGAAGAGTCTGGAATTAATCAGGGCCGGCAGCAAATGACCTTGTAATGGCAAGGAATGTCAATGCAGTGAGGTTAAGGGGCTGTCCCATTGTACAAGCTAATTCAAGAGTTCTCCCGAGTTTGCCCCGATTCGAACTCGGAGATTTACGGTAAGAGCCACTGGTAGGGGCTCTCGTGGACATTTTTCGACATGTTGAAAAATCTTCACGAGTCTTCACGAGCTTACAGCGTTCCCCGAGTACCTGCCGTTAGCGTTGCGAGCCGCTAAGAGACGGCCCCGAGCTCCCACGTACATTCTACGTACTTACCACGAGTTTGATTTTTTTTGTTTAAACTCGGGAGAGCTCTGGTGCAGTGGGACAGCCCCTTGAAGGTCACTGTGTAATCGACATCTCAGCACTCAATACAGTACCGTACTAGTCGTTAAGGAAGAATGTTAATACTTTGGAAGCTGTTTGGAGAAATTTACAGGACCAGGAGACCCGATAATGGCGTTTAAAGAGTCTTTAGGATGGACACACGGATACTCAGGGGATGGAGAGATATGCATTACCTGCAGGCAGAGGCCATTCGTCAATGGATGTTTTTAAGGCGGAGATTGATAAAATTCTTGATCAGTGCGGGTGTCAGGGGTTGTGGGGAGAAGGCAGGAGAATGGGGTTGGGAGGGAGAGATAGATCAGCCATGATTGTATGGCGGTGTGGACTTGATGGACAAAATTTTTCTCACAGAGAGTTGTGAGTCTGTGGAATTCTCTGCCTCAGAGGGCGGTGGAGGCCAGTTCTCTGGATGCTTTCAAGAGAGAGCTAGACAGGGCTCTTAGAGATAGCAGAGTTAAGGGATATGGGGAGAAGGCAGGAACGGGGTACTGATTGGGGATGATCAGCCATGATCACATTGAATGGCGGTGCTGGCTCGAAGGGCCGAATGGCCTACTCCTGCGCCTATTGTCTGTTGCCCATTGATGAGCCGAACGACCTAATTCCTGGAACTTATGAACAAAACTTTTTGTTTGTCCCCGTCTTTCAGTTCGAGCTCAGCTGAACGATCCCAAGTCCATGAAACGCCACTGACTGCCGGACCCACTCCTGCCATGAGGATGAGGGTTTACTGATGTCCACAGGAGAGCCGTGACCTCCAGGTTCAGGAACAGCTTCTGCTCAACAGCCACCAGGCTCTTGACCGCTGCACGACACTAACCTCAACCCCAGCTCAACACCAAACCATCATGGACAAGGTTGCACCATGTACATCGGCACATCATATTATTATTTAGTATCGGAGTGGGAGGTTGCAACCTTCACGTGGTCTGCCCTGTGTCGACGAATGCAATCAACCCGGCGTTGCAAAAACAAATAGAACACGTTGTCCGACAACTTTAAGGGCCTGTCCCACTTGGCAGTCATTTATGCCTCATTTACGCGTCGTATGTAAAATAGGTCAACATGTGGGGGTGCGTGGGTGGCGTACACATTGCGCACGGTGAGGCGTGGAATCGCACGCCGTGATATCGATTCCACGTGTGCGTACACACGCTGACACATTGGCTACGCTCGCTGGCGTCCCAATGTCTCACGTGTATCGCGTGGTGACGCATGGTTACGACACCGGTGCGCAACCACGCATCGCCGCGCGCCACAGGGTATTCTAATGACGTCACGCGCACCAGACGGTAAGATGACGCGTGATTTGCGCACGACGTTGCGCATCACGACCTATTTTACATATGACGCGTAAATGAGGCGCAAATGACGGCCTTTAGTCCGTGCACGCCATACGCAAGAAGAAGGAGAAATTTGAGTATTACGGATACAAGTCCAGTCGAGTTTATTGTCCCGTGTACCGAGGTACAGTGAAAAGCTTTTGTTGCGTGCTAACCAGCCAGCGGAAAGACAACACATGATTACAATCGAGCCGTCCACAGTGTACAGATACAGGATAAAGGGAATAACGTTTGGTGCTAGATAAAGTCCAGGACAGTCCGATTGAAAGTAGTCCGAGGGTCTCCAATGAGCTGGATAGTAGCTCGGGCCCGCTCTCTAATGTGTTGTATTATTGATTATTGCATAGTTATTTCCTGAGAAGCTGCAGCAGGTAAGAAGTTCATAGTCCACGTTCCAGTACGTATCATAATTAAACTGAACTGATTCTTGACCTCACGATTTCAGGAAGTTAGTTTATTGTCACGTGTACCGAGATGCACGCTGCCAACTATCGCGACAGTTAGACAGGTAATGTGGATAGAATATGTTTAGAAGGATATGGGCCAAACGCGGGCAGGTGGGCCTAGTGTAGATGGGGCATGTTGGCCGGTGTGGGCGAGTTGGGTCGAGGGGGTCTGTTTCCCGCGCTGTATCAGTCCGTGGGGCGAGAGATTGCAACCTTCACGTGGCCCGCCCCGTGTCGACGAATGCAATCAACCCGTGCGTGCACAATCACATAAGATCAAATAGAACAAGTTGTCCTGCAACTTTAGGCCGTGCACGCCACACACAAGAAGAAGAAGACTCTGATAGTACAGCGTTGGTACAAGTTTGTTCTGAACATGAGAAGTGAAACCAAGTTGAACTGATGTCCACTTAACCTCACCGCGGCCAGTGTCCGCTGGGCCTCGTCTACACTGGACCCATAGTTGCCGCAGACATACTGTGGCCTCAGCCACCAACCGCACCTCATGCTGCTGCTGGCTGCCGTGGCACAGGAGGAGACCGTTTGGCCCATCATGTCCATGCCAGCCCCCTAGTCTTATTCCCACTTTTTACATCTTCCCAATCTACACTCTCCCTTGCACATGCCCAGCATCTCCTGCTGAATTCCTACCGCCCGGCATGGCGGAGAAGAGGCAGAGTTGCTGCTTATAGAGCTCGCAGCACCAGAGACCCGGGTTCGATCCTGACTACGGGTGCTGTCTGTACGGAGTTTGCACGCTCTTCCCGTGACCTGCGTGGGTTTTCTCTGAGATCTTTGGTTTCCTCCCACACTCCAAAGACGTGCAGGTTTGTAGGTTAATTGGCTTGGTATAAACGTTTTTTTTTAAATTGTCTCTAGTGTGTGTAGGGTGGTGTTAGTGTGTCGGTGTGGACTCGGTGGGCCGAAGGGCCTGTTTCTATGCTATATCTCTAAACTAAATTAACTTGTTTCAAGAAGTAATTTCTTCTTCTCGACGGAGTCTCGGTGGAGCCCTCGGCCGCGGGGGGGGGGGGGGGGGGGGGGGAAGCTGGCGGCCGCTGTCGAGGAGGTCAGCGGGGCGGGGCGAGTGAATGAGGTTGGGAGTTTAGTTTAGAGATACGGTGCGGAAACAGGCCCTTCGGCCCAACTCGTCCCCGCTGACCAGCGACCCCCCCCCGTACACTAGCGCTACACTGGGTCACATGGGGGCGGGAGTTCGTGCCGCCGGGAACTAATGAGGACTTGGCGTGGGATACTTTGTAATATTATCGGTGCCCTTTAGGTGGCCACTCTTGGCATACCTTGGGTCACATGTGGCAATACAGTATTCATTCATTCAGCTAATTATCCCACCACAGGGTAACCTACAGGTAACACATGAGTTGTGTGGCTATGTAAGTGATTATGTCTCATTTGCCTGTAGACAATAGACAATAGGTGCAGGAGGAGGCCATTCGGCCCTTCGAGCCACCACCGCCATTCAATGTGACCATGGCTGATCATCCCCAATCAGTACCCCGTTCCTGCCTTCTCCCCATATCCCCTGACTCCGCTATCTTTAAGAGCCCTATCATGCTCTCTCTTGAAAGCATCCAGAGAACCTGCCTCCACCGCCCTCTGAGGCAGAGAATTCCACAGACTCACAACTCTTTGTGAGGAAAAGTGTTTCCTCGTCTCCATACTAAATGGCTTACTCCTTATTCTTAAACTGTGGCCCCTGGTTCTGGACTCCCCCAACATCGGGAACATGTTTCCTGCCGCTAGCGTGTCCAAACCCTTAATAACCTTATATGTTTCAATGAGATAGCCTCTCATCCTTCTAAACTCCAGAGTGTACAAGCCCAGCTGCTCCATATGACAGTCCCGCCATCCCGGGAATTAACCTTGTAAACCTACGCTGCACTCCCTCAATAGCAAGAATGTCCTTCCTCAAAGAATCTCCTGCCTTCTCCCCATAACCCCTGACTCAAATGCAGATTGCATTTGGAATATTGAGAGCAGTTTCAGGGCCCGTATCTGAGGAAGGATGTGCTGGCGTTGGAGAGGGTCCAGAGGAGGTCGACAGGAATGATTGGGTTGACATAAGATGAGCGTTTGTCCGCACTGGGTCTGTACTCGCTGGAGTTTAGAAGGATGAGGGGGGACCTCATTGAAACTTGCCGAATAATGAAAGGCCTGGATAGAGTGGATGTGGAGAGGACTTTTCCACTAGTGGGAGAGTCTAGGATTAGAGGGCACAGCCGTAGAAATAAAGGTCGGTCCTTTAGAAAGATGAGGAGGAATTTATTTAGTCAGAGGGTGGTGAATCTGTAGAGACCAAATCATACGGTATTCTTAAGACAGAGATTGATAGATTTGTGATTAGTGCGGGTGTCAGGGGTTATGGGGAGAAGGCAGGAGAATGGGGTTGGGAGGGAGAGGTAGATGAATGAATGATTGAATGGCGGGGTAGACTTGATGGGCTGAATGGCCTAGTTCTGCTCCTAGAACCTATGAACCTGAAACATCAGCCCTCTCTCTAAGATGACAATAAACTCACTTGAACTTGAAGAGTATCTCAAGAATGTTCTGATCTTTACTTCAATTTGCAGCAGAATGGATCTAAGTGTGGAGAGTGTACGAGGGTTACACAAAAAGCTGGAGAAATTCAGCGGGTGCGGCAGCAATCTAAGGAGCGAAGGAGATAGGCGACGTTTCGGGTCGAGACCCTTCTTCAGAGTGTACGGGAACTGTTGCCTGCCACAGACCCATGTAGCATGGCAACAGGCCCTTCAGCCCACATTGTCCATGCTAACAGTTGCACGCTGGGCTAGTCCCATCTGCTTGCATTTGGCGCATATCCTTCTAAACCCTTCCTATCCATATATCTGCCTTTGAAAAGTCAAATTGTAGACCCTTCCCCCCCCCTCACCTCCCCTCTGCCTCCTAAGGGCAATACAACAAGAAACTGCAATCCTGACCAACCCTCGCACTACCCTACGCACACACACTAGGGACAATGTACAATTTTTACCGAAGCCAATTAACCTACAAACCTATATGTGGTTCGAGTGTTGGAGGAAACTGGAGCACCCGGATAAAACGCACGTGGTCACGGGGGAGAACGTGCAAACTCCAAACAGACAGCACCCGCAGTCAGGATGGAACCCGGGTGTGAGGCAGCAGCTCTACCCGCTGCCCCAGATACAGCTTCCTCTGGCAGCTCATCCCGGATACGGCCCAGCCTCTGAGTGACTAATGTTACAACAAAGAACTGAAGATGCTGGTTTAGATCATTAATTTGTCTATCTCTGAGTGAAAAAGTTGTACCTTAAGCTCCCTCTT
>CAUPSL010000863.1:0-72881 GCA_963514005.1 Raja brachyura | reverse complement strand
GCATCTAGCCTGTTCAACCCCTTAAGAATTTTGTACGTTTCTATAAGATCCCCCCTCAGTCTTCTAAATTCTAAGCAGCACAAGCCAAGTCTCTCAGTCTTTCCTCATATGAAAGTCCTGACATCCCAGGAATCAGTCTGGTGAACCTTCTCTGTACCCCCTCTATGACAAGAATGTTTTTCTCAGATTTGGAGACCAAAACTGTACGCATACTCCAGGTGTTGCGTCACCAAAATCCTGTGCAACCGCAGTAGAACCTCCCTGCTCCTATACTCAAATCCTTTCGTTATGAATGCTAACATACCATTCACTGTCTTCACTGCCTGCTGCACCTGCATGCCTACTTTCCTCCTCACACCTAACACTACCCCCCAGCTTAGAGTCCTCCGCAAACTTGGAGATGGTGCATTCAATTCCCTCGTCCAAATCATTAATATATATTGTAAATAGCTGGGGTCCCAGCACTGAGCTTGCGGTACCCCACTAGTCACTGCCTGCCATTCTGAAAAGGACCCGTTTGCTCCTACCCTTTGCTTCCTGTCTGCCAGCCAGTTTTCTATCCAAATCAATACTGAACCCCCAATACCGTGTGCTTTAAGTTTGTATACTAATCTCTTTTGTGGGTTCTTGTCGAAAGCCCTCTATAAGTCTAGATACAACACATCCACTGGTTCTCCCTTATCCATTCTACTGGTTACATCCTTGAAAAATTCTATCAGATTTGTCAGACATGATTTACCTTTCGTAAATCTATGCTGACTTTGTCCAATGATTTCACCATTTTCCAAATGTGCCGCTATCCAATCTTCAATAACTGACTCTAACAGTTTCCCCACTACTGATGTTAGACTAACTGGTTTGTAATTCCCTGTTTTCTCTCTCCCTCCTTTTTGAAAAGTGGGGTTGCATTAGCTACCCTCCAATCTTCAGGAACTACTCCAAAATCTAAGGAGTTTTGAAAAATTATCACTAATGCATCCATAGAAACATAGAAATTAGGTGCAGGAGTAGGCCAATCAATATGAGCATGGCTGATCATCCAACTCATTACCCTGTTACCCTGACCTTCTCTCTCCATACCCTCTGATCCCCTTAGCCACAAAGGCCACATCTAACTCCCTCTTAAATATAACCAATGAACTGGCCTCAACTGCACTCTGTGGCAGAGAGTTCCAGAGACCCATCACTCTCTGTGTGAAAAAATTCCTTCTCATCTCGGTCCTAAAGGATTTCCCCCTTATTCGTAAGCTGTGACCCCTTGTCCTGGACCTCCCCAACATCGGGAACAATATTCCTGCATCTAGCCTGTCCAACCCCTTAAGAATTTTGTAAGTTTCTATAAGATCCCCTCTCAATCTCCTAAATTCTAGAGAGTATAAAACGAGTCTATGCAGTCTTTGTTCATAAGACAGTCCTGACATCCCAGAAATCAGTCTGGTGAAACTTCGCTGCACTCCCTCTATGGCAATAATATCCTTCCTCAGATTTGGAGACCAGAACTGTACGTAATACTCCAGGTGTGGCATCACCAAGACCCTATGAAGTATAACCTCCCTGCTCCTATACTAAAATCCTTTTGCTATGAAAGCTGACATACCATTCGCTTTCTTCACTGCCTGCTGTACCTGCATGCCTACTTTCAATGACTGGTGTACCATGACACCCAGGTCGCGCTGCATCTCCCCTTTTCCTAATCAGCCTCCATTTAATAACCTCACATTTATACACATTATACTGCATCTGCCAAACATTTGCCCACTCACTCAGCCTATCCAAGTCACCTTGCATTCTCCTAGCATCCTCCTCACAGCTAGCACTGCCCCCCAGCTTAGTGTCATCCGCAAACTTGGAGATATTGCCTTCAATTCCCTCATTCAAATCATTTATGTATATTGTAAATAGCTGGGGTCCAGCACTGAGCCTTGCGGTACCCCACTCGTCACTGCCTGCCATTGTGAAAACGACCCGTTCACTCCTACTCTTTGCTTCCTGTTTGCCAGCCAGTTCCGGGTTTTGACCCGTAACGTTGCCTATTTACTTCGCTCCATTGATGCTGCCTCACCCGCTGAGTTTCTGCAGTATTTTTGTCTACCTTTGATTTTCCAGCATCTACAGTTCATTCTTAGGCATTTTTAAAGTGTTTTTTTAAATAAAGTTTTGACGCATTTGTGCCTTATGTAAATAATAAAACAAGTTTATCCTGGCCTCACTGTGAAAGAGTTTAATTTGGTCAAGTTTGGTTCGTAAATTAAAAATGGAAATTTGCTGAAGCAGTCAAATTCAAACGAGAATTTTCCCAACAGAATAACGTCTGGGAAAATCTTAGAAGCTTGGTTTTTACAAATCATTGAAACAATGTATTAACAATGTATTCACATAGAGATGTATTGTCTGGGCACAGCACCATGTTAGATATCTGTCTGAACTGCCAGTCCCAGCTAAGGACAAGGTAGTGGCTTTCATCCAAGTCTTACAAGCTTGTTTTAGTTCACAGACGGATGCCCATTCTGGAACCAAAATGGAAGTAATTTCAAAACAAAATGGAGTTAGTTGTCCTTCCGTAATGGGCAACTGTACTGAAGCTGTGCCAAGATTTGAGAATAAGGCGGACATTGCAAATATATGGGCCCAGCCTCCCCTGTTTCCCTTTAGCTACGGATCTTTCACTCGGTGTGTGGGTCAGGGGGGTATATCACCATGGTGTGTGGTCGTGGGGTGAATCACCCTGGTGCATGGATGGGTCGGGGGGGGGTGAATCACCCCAGTGCGTGGATCGTCACTCGCAGTGCGTGGAGCACAGCAAGGTCCCGTGCAGAAGACCCATTGTAATGTCATCAGCGAGACCATCTCGTCTTTTTTCAAAGTTTTATCGGATCTATGAACATTTTCATAAATAACTCAAGAAAGAAAGCATGAATTTTTCAGATCCTGTTTGAGACTCTAGGAGGAAAATCTCTACCGGAATAAGTAAACATTTTACCGTTAGCGCGTCACTTTTTCGACAAGATGTGATTGCACACAGACATCACACACACTAATAAATACACATCCAAGATCATAGTTTTATAATTATAGAGGTATAGAGGAGGTGGTTACTCCAAAACCACAGGAGAGAAACATGTGGGTCACGCTAAGGAAGGGTAAGGGGCAGAGGCATGAACGAGTGAGTACTCCAATGTCAGTACACCTGGCAAATATGTGCTCCTGTTTGAGTACGGATGGGGGTGACAGCCTACCCGTGGGTAGCGACAGCGGACGGGCCTTCAGCACAGAGACCTGCCCTGTTGCTCCGAAAGGGAGGGAAAAAAAGAGGACAATAGTAATTCGGGACTCTATTGTTAGGGGGTCAGATAGGCGATTCTATGGACGCAGTCGGGATACCAGGATGGTCGTCTGCCTCCCGGGTGCCAAGGTCTTGGACGTGTCTAGACGTGTCCAAGATATCCTCAAATCAGAGGGAGAGGAGCCTCATGTCGTGGTACATATAGGTTCAAGGTTCAAGGTTCAAGGTTAGTTTATTGGTCACATACACCAATTGGTGTAGTGAAATACTTCTTGCCATGCAGCACATAAAATAAAGAATACAGACACAACAATAATAGAGATTTAAACATAAAAACATCCCCCCACAATGGTTCACATTATGAGGGAAGGCACTATGCCCATGCCCACCCATAGTCAGGCCTATTGAGGCCTCCAGAGTTGCCTTCACGGAGGCCCAGGCCGTTCACGCCGGGTGGTGGTGCTCCGGCATCGGGAGAATCCTCTCAGCGGCTTGGGACACCCGGAACGGCCGCTTCCCGCTCGAGTCCGCGGCTTCCAGAGCCGACAAGGCCGCGCTAAATGGAGCTCACCTCCGCTGGCTCCCGGTGTTAGAGTTCAGCGCCGCCGCCCGCAGCTGGCCGCTCCACAGACCCGCGGCTCCGCGATGTTTGCCTCGGCGGTTCCAGCTCACCGGAGTTCCAGCGCGGCGACCCAGGCAAGGCATCGCCCGCTCCGCTCCACCCCGCGATGGCGCTCCAGCGCTCCGCCGCTGCCGAAGCCGAGGCCCTGGACGGTCTCCACGGGAAACGCCGCTCCAGGCCCGCTGGTAGGCCGCGAGGATCGGGTCGGAAATGCAGCCCGGAGAAAAGCTGCCTCTCCGACCAGGTAGGGACCCCGAAAAGTAGTTTCCCCCTTCCCCCCCCCCCTACTCACCCCCCACATAAAAAAGAATAGGCTCCAACAACACATTTAACTCACTAAAAAAAAGAAAAGAAGGAAAGACATACGGCTGCAGGATGGGCAGCCATACCACACAGGACGGCGCCCCATATCAAGTGTGCCTATCAATATACCTATAAATATAGGTACCAATGACATAGGTAAAAAAAAGGGATGAGGGCCTGAAGGGAGGATTTAAGGACTTGGGAGGAGAGTTGAGGAAAAGGGCCAACAAGGTAACAATCTCAGGATTACTGCCTGTGCCACGTGATAGTGAGGGTAGAAATGGAGCAAAGTGGCGGATAAATGCTTGGCTGAAAGACTGGTGCAGAGGGCAGGGATTCAAGTTTCTGGATCATTGGGACTTCTTTTGGGGTAGGTGGGACCTGTACAGAAAGGATGGGTTGCACTTGAACCCGAGGGGGACCAATATCCTGGCGGGGAAATTTGCAAAGGCCACTGGGGAGACTTTAAACTAGAATGGTTGGGGCGAGGGATGCAAATAGCAAAAGCTAGTAGCCAGAAGGGGAGGCAGGAAGCAGAAAAGGGAAGCACTCGGACACAAGAGGAGAAAGAAAAAAAAGGAAATAAACAAGAGAATAAGAGATGGGGGGTTTCTGAAATGTGCATATTTTAATGCTAGGAGCATTGTAAGAAAGGTGGATGAGCTTAGAGTCTGGATAGACACCTGGAAGTAGGATGTTGCGGCGATCAGTGAAACATGGTTGCAGGAGGGCTGTGATTGGAAACTAAATATTCCAGGATTTCGTTGCTTCATGTGTGATAGAATTGGAGGGGCAAGAGGTGGAGGTGTTGTATTACTAGTCAGGGAAGATATTACAGCAGTGCTTTGGCAGGATAGATTGGAGGGCTCTTCCAGGGAGGCTATTTGGGTGGAACTGAGAAGTGGGAAAGGTGTAGCAACACTTATAGGGGTATATTATAGACCGCCAAATGGGGAACGAGAATTGGAAGAACAAATATGTAAAGAGATAGCAGATATTAGTAGTAAGCACAAGGTAGTGATTGTGGGAGATTTCAACTTTCCACACATAGACTGGGAAACACATTCTGTAAATGGGCTGGATGGTTTGGAGTTTGTAAAATGTGTGCAGGATAGTTTTTTGCAGCAATACATAGAGGTGCCTACTAGAGGAGGGGCAGTGCTGGACCTCCTGTTAGGAAATGAGATGGGACAGGTGGCGGAGGTATGCGTTGAGGAGCACTTCGGATCCAGTGATCACAATACAATTAGTTTCAATATAATTATGGAGAAGGACAGAACTGGGTCTAGGGTTGAGATTTTTGATTGGAGAAAGGCTAACTTTAACGAGATGCGAGATGATTTAAAAGGAGTGAGCTGGGACATTTTGTTTTATGGGAAAGATGTAGAGGAGAACTGGAGGAAATTTAAAGGGGAAATTTTAAGAGTACAGAATCTTTATGTTCCTGTTCGGTTGAAAGGAACCAGTAAAAATTGGGAAGAGCCCTGGTTTTCAAGGGAAATTGGACATCTTGTTCGGAAAAAGAGGGAGATTTACAATAATTATAGGCAGTATGAAGTAAATGAGGTGCTTGAGGAATATAAGGAATGTAAAAATAACCTTAAGAAAGAAATTAGAAAAGCTAAAAGAAGATATGAGGTTGCTTTGGCAAGTAAGGTGAAAGTAAATCCTAAGGGTTTCTACACCTATATTAATAGCAAAAGGATAACAAGGGATAAAATTGGTCCATTGGAGAGACCGAGTGGACAGCTATCTGCAGAGCCAAAAGAGATGGGGAAGATTTTGAACAAAATCTCCATGGATACTATGAGTTTCAAAGTAAAAGAAGTACTGACACTTTTGAAAAATATAAAAGTGGATAAGTCTCCAGGTCCTGACAGGATATTCCCTAAGACATTGAGGGAAGTTAGTGTAGAAATAGCCGGGGCTATGACAGAAATATTTCAAATGTTATTAGAAACAGGAATAGTCCCCTAGGATTGGCGTACTGTGCATGTTGTTCCATTGTTTAAAAAGGGTTCTAAAAGAAAACCTAGCAATTATAGACCGGTTAGTTTGACTTCAGTGGTGGGCAAATTAATGAAAAAGATATGTAGAGATAATATATATAAGTATCTGGATAAAGAGGGTCTAATTAGGAACAGTCAACATGGATTTATGCCTGGAAGGTCATGTTTGACTAATCTTCTTGAATTTTTTGAAGAGGTTACTAGGGAAATTGACGAGGGTAAAGCAGTGGATGTTGAAATTATAAACTTCAGTAAGGCCTTTGACAAGGTTCCTCATGGAAGGTTGGTTAAGAAGGTTCAACAGTTCGGTATAAATGCAGGAATAGCAAGATGGATTCAACAGTGGCTGAATGGGAGAAGCCAGAGGGTAATGGTGGATGGCGGTTTATCGGGTTGGAGGCAGGTAACTAGTGGGGTGCCTCAGGGATCTGTGTTGGGTCCTTTGTTGTTTGTCATGTACATCAATGATCTGGATGAAGGGGTGGTAAATTGGATTAGTAAGTATGCAGATGATACCAAGATAGGGGGTGTTGTGGATAATGAAGAGGATTTCCAAAGTCTACAGAGTGATTTAGCCAGTTGGAAAAATGGGCTGATAGATGGCAGATGGAGTTCAATGCTGATAAATGTGAGGTGCTACACCTTGGCAGGGCAAATCAAGATAGGACGTACATGGTAGACGGTGGGGAATTGAAGCATACAGTTGAACAGAGGGATCTGGGAATAACCGTGCATAGTTCCTTGAAGGTGGAATCCCATATAGATAGGGTGGTAAAGAAAGCTTTTGGTATGCTAGTCTTTATAAATCAGAGCATTGATTATAGAAGCTGGGAGGTAAATTGTACAAGGCATTGGTGAGACCAAATCTGGAGTATGGTGTACAATTTTGGTCTCCCAATTATAGGAAGGATGTCAACAAAATAGAGAGGGTACAGAGGCGATTTACTAGAATGTTGCCTGGATTTCAAAAGCTGTTACAGAGATAGGTTGAATAAGTTAGGTCTTTATTCTCTGGAGCACAGAAGGTTAAGGGGGGACTTGATAGAGGTCTTTAAAACGATGAGAGGGATAGACAGAGTTGATGTGGACAAGCTTTTCCCTATGAGAATAGGGAAGATTCAAACAGGAGGACATGACTTTAGAATTAAGGAACAGAGGTTTAGGGGTAACATGAGGGGAAACTTCTTTACTCAGAGAGTGGTAGCGGAGTGAAATGAGCTTCCAGTGGAAGTGGTGGCAGCAGGTTCGTTGGTATCATTTAAAATAAATTGGATAGGCATATGGATGAGAAGGGTATGGAGGGTTATGGTATGAGTGCAGGCAGGTGGGAATAAGGGAAAAAAGTTGTTCGGCATGGACTTGAAGGGCCGAGATGGCCTGTTTCCGTGCTGTAATTGTTGTATGGTTATAATGGTTAGATACACAGCCACATAAAATAAAATCTAACATAAACATCCACCACTGCGGAATCCACATTCCTCACTGTGATGGAAGGTAATAAAGTTCAAGCATCTTCCCCTTTTGTTCACCCGTGGTCGGGGCTGTTGAACCCTCCGCAGTCGCCGCTCACTGCAGACACACTACATTAAAGTCCCTTTAAACTTCCATGATCCAATGACATCCTCACGAGGAAGGCCTACGATGGGACAGCTATCCAGCCAGAAGATGCGAAAGTATTTCAGGAGTTTGCGATATTTCTGAGAAGTATGAAATAAATGACTACTCTCTTAGAGCACATGCAATATAAAATTATCACTGAAACTGCCCTATAGACTTAGGGAAAAGATAAAGCTGGACTGTTAGAGGAGAATGAGAATTGAGAGGCCATTTTTCCTGATCTGGGAAACTTCATAGAAAAGGATGTACGGTTCATGTTAAATTTATGCTATGTGAGTATTCAAGATCCTAAACCAATCGCAACTGTCAAAGGTTCTACCTTTACTAAAACAAAAGGAAGATCAGGACCTAAGGGAAGTAGTTTTGATTCCGCTCTAAATACCTGCAGAAATGAAAGGTCAAAAGGAAGAAGATACATCTACTGTTAAGCCAAGATGGTTCTGCTTGTCATCCAGCGAAAGAAAGACAGAGAAATGACAAAGAGACGGCCCACGAGGAAAGGAAAGTGGTGCTGTCGATGACTGGTCAGCTCGGCCCTAGCATCCCATCCCAAGAATGGACACCACATTGTGGACAGGGCCAAGGAGAGCTTGTAATAGGAACACTTCTCCGTCCGTTTCTCACTACAGATGGCTGACCTGCTGAGTTCTACCGGCACTTTGGTGGCGAATGGACAGGCAACGTGTCGGGTCTGGACCCTTCTTTGGACTGATGGAGTCGGGGAGCAAGTTGGAAGAAAGAGATGGGGTTGGGACAGATTCCAGGACATGATTAGGAGGGGGAGTTTCCGTAATTTACAGAATTCAATGTTCATGTCATTGGGCTGTAAGTTATCAGGTGCTGTTCCTCCAGTTTGCATGTCACCTCACTCTGGCAATGGAGGAGGCCCAGGACAGAAACATCAGCGTGGGAGTGGGAAGGGGAGTTAAAATGGTTGGCAACTGGGAGATCCAGCAGGCCTTGGAATACCGAGCGCAAGTGTAGGGTGAAATGCACGCCTAGTCCTGATACAATAGACATTAGACAAGAGACAATAGGTGCAGGAGTAGGCCGTTCGGCCCTTCGAGCTAGCACCACCATTCAATGTGATCATGGCTGATCATCCACAATCAGTACCCCATTCCTGCCTTTCCCCCATATCCACTGACTCCGCTAACATTAAGACCCCTATCTAGCTCTCGTTTTAAGGTATCCAGAGAACTTGCCTAAACTGCCCTCTGAGGCAGAGAATTCCACAGACTCACAACTCACTGTGTGAAAACATGTTTCCTCATCTCCATTCTAAATGGCTTACCCAATATTCTTAAACTATGTGTGACCCCAGGTCTGCTCCTCTAGCATGTTCAAATCCTTAATAACCCTATATGTTTCAATAAGATCCCCTCTCATCCTTCTAAACGCCAGAGTGTACAAGCCCAGCCATTCTCTCTCAGCATATGACATTCCGGGAATTAACTTGTGAACCTGCGCTGCAATCCCTCAATAGCAAGAATGTCCTTCCTCTAATTTGGAGACCAAAACGGTACACAATACTCCAGGTGTGGTCTCACTAGGGCTCGATACAACTGGAGAAGGACCTCTTTGCTCCTAAACTCAACTGCTCTTGTTATGAAGACCAACAGGCGATTTTTTTTCTTCACTGCCTGCTGTACCTGCCTGCTTACTTTCAGTCACTGATGAACACGAACCCCCGGATCCCGTTGTACCTCCGCATTTCCCAACTTGACACCATTTAGATAATCTGCCCCCATGTTTCCGCTACCAAAGTGGATAACCTCACATTTCTACACATTAAAATGCATCTGCCATGCATCTGCCCACGCCCCCAACCTGTCCAAGTCATCCTGCATTCTCATAGCATCCTCATCACAGTTCACAATGCCACCCAGCATTGTCTCATCTGCAAATTTACTAATGCTACTTTTAAATCTATTCATTGATGTATATGGTAAATAGCTGCGGTCCCAGCACCGAGCCTTGTGGCACCCTACTAGTCTTTGCCTGCCATTCTGAAGGACCTGTTAATCCCTACACTTTGTTTCCTGTCTGCCAACCAATTTTCTATCCATGTCACCACTCTGCCCCCAATACCATGTGCCCTAAATCTGCCCACAAATTACCCATGTGGTACCTTAATAAATGCTTTCTGGAAGTCCTGGTTCACTACATCCACTGGCTCTCCCTTGTCCATTTTCCTTGTTACATCCTCAAAAAATTGCAGAGGATTAGGCAAGCATGATTTCCCCTTCGTAAATCCATGCTGACTCGGACCGATCCTGTTACTGCTATCCAACTATGCGGCTATTTCATCTTTTATAATTGACTCCAGCATCTTCCCCACCACCAATGTCACGCTAACTGGTATATAATTCCCTGTTTTCTCTCTCCCACATTTGTTAAAAATTGCAATAACATTAGTTACACTCCAATCCACAGAAACTGATCCTGAATCTATGGAACATTGGAAAATGATCGCCAAATACGTCCACGATTTCTAGGATCACTTCCTTAAATACCCTGGGATGCAGACAATCAGGCCCTGGGGATTCATTAGCCTTCAGTCCCATCAGTCTACCCAACAAAATTTCCTGCCTAATGTGAATTTTCTTCAGTTCCTCCGTCACCCAGATTCTCTGGCCACTAGTATATCAGGAAGATTGTTTGTGTCCTCCTTAGTGAAGATGGATCCAAAGCACCTGTTCAACTCATCTGCCATTTCCTTGGTGCCATAATAAATTCATCTTTTTCAATCTTCAAGAGTCCAACTTTGGTCTCAACTATTGTTTTCCTCTTCACATACATGATGAAGGAACAGCAGATGCCGGTTTACAAAGAGAGACACAATCTCCTGGAGTAACTTTGATGTCTGGAGAGCATGGACAGGCAACATTTTTTTTAAAATAATATTTTTATTAGAAGTAGTTATTTCAAAATAATAAAACAAATTTACAAATACCAACTTAATTCAGTAAATGTACAACTATCATATTCACTATTATTATTTTCTGTTTTTTAGAAGTAAAGAAAAAAAGAAAAAAGAATAGACTTTAAATCAAAATAAAAAAAAATTGTGATTGAATAATATAAAAAAAATAGAAAGTCAAAGAAAAAAAGAAAAAGAAAACAAACACTACTTAATAGTAAGATTAAACGAGAACTTACCAGTTTGAAGTTTGATCTTTATTTTATGAGGAGTTACGATGAGGGATTACGTGAAGACCCCGCCAGCACGCATGCGCGACATTCTTCAAAGCAGTGGTGTGAAATCACAGAACAGACAGTCACAATGACTAATATAGTAAGATAAGAGAGAACTTTCATACCAGGTGATCTTTATAGTAGAGGGCTGGGAGCGGAGGGCACGTAATCCCTCATCGTAACTCCTCATAAAATAAAGATCAAACTTCAAACTGGTAAGTTCTCGTTTAATCTTACTATTTTACTTCGGAGTCACGTGAGTGACTACGTGAAGATTTCAAAGCTCTGTGATTTCATGCCCTGGAAAACTCCATGCTCACACACCGCTATGCTGGGATAGGAGGATGAACGTAATTCAGACATGACACTGGCTGAAAAACAAAGAAGGTATTTAAACATACCTAAAATGATATGCCCCACATTGGGTAAATCATGTAACAGGAACTTAACATATTCCCCTGCAACGTCTCAGGAGCGGCCACGGGTTTATAAAAGAAGAGCTGAAAAGTCCGTTCACTGCTCCAACCCGCTGTAGCAAAGGATGTGGTCCATAGGAACTCCCATCATCCTAGCCGCTGACGTGGATGCAGCCTAGCTTATAAGACTGGACGCGTTGTGCTGTTACAAGTGCCATAAACATAACCATATTATATGTAGTTATCCAGAGAGAGCCCCGATATTGGTGTCCATCCTCGAAACATAGTAAATTCTATGCCTAAGTCCCATTTATGGGTGTATCTGTCCTAGGGGAAAAATAATTAATACCCCTCATCAGATTGAAACCAGAGGGTGTGATCCTATACGCAGGTGATCACCCCCTTGGTCCAGGTTGGTAGGTAGGGCACTCCTGCAAATTAATGGCACTATAGCTCAAACCTTCATGGAAAGAAGGGTGGCCAGAACTCCTGCAATCCAGTGATGGTGGCCGAATCATATGAAGTGTTTGTTCTGGAGAAGAACACTCCCATCTGCTGACATATGTCAGTGCTGTCCCTGGTGGACTCCCTCACGACGAAGTGATGACATAGATCGTCCTGTCGGAGTATCCGAAGTCCAGAAATGGCCTGTTCAGAAACAGCATCAATAGGTTAATGCGGTCATGGCACGGATGACTTACCCGTCACAGGGTGTGCCAACAGGCCCGGCCGTTTGAGGTTCCGAAAGCAGTGTTCTGCGGCCATCTTTGTACTGCTGGGGACCATGGTTGGGTCGGCCAATCGGGAAACCCGAAATACCCGATGCGGAGTCTATTAAATTTTTGTAAGACCCGACTGATGAGGCAGAAGGGGGGAAATGCATAGCAACAATCCCCCCCAATGCAGCGAGAAACATCCATCGCTGCTGGCCCCGGTCCCGATCCAACATCTATTCAATGTTGTCGTTGAATTGCGTGACCTGGTGTTCGCCACCGTATTTAGTTTACCTGAAAGGTAAGTGGCTGAGATCCAAATCTCTCTATCCAGACACCAGTGCAAGTTGTAAAAAAGGCAATTAATCACATGATATCGATTTTATTCCACACAAAATATTAATATATGCCACCACTGTGGTATTATAATTTGTAACCATACATGCAACTGGTGCATATCTAAGCAGTAGGCCCCCGGGTTCCACGAATGCTTCCAGTATTTCCAGATAATTTTACTTCGGAGTCACGTGAGTGACTACGTGCAGACCCCGCCAGCACGCATGCGCGACATATCGTCGTTCGCATGCGGAAGCGACAGTCGGGAGGAGCGGGGCTCCTCCAGCGATGGAACGGTAAGACTCACCAGAGTGGTGAGCGCGGCGAGAGTAACGGCAAGAGCTGCTGCTATAGAGCGCAGCCAGCAGCGTGCCGTTTTTTCTCCGAGCTGCAGGTGCTACCTGCAGCTCCCGAATTCAGCCCGGGAGGACTGCTGGTTCGCCACGGACAGGCGGTAAAACCACCCGTTCGTTTCTCGAGCTGCAGGTGCTATCTGCAGCTCCAGAATTCCGCCCGGGAGGGCTGCTGGTTCGCCATGGACAGGCGATAAATCCACCCGATTTTTTCCCCGAGCTGCAGGTGCTACCTGCAGCTCCCGAATTCCGCCCGGGAGGGCTGCTGGTTCGCCATGGACAGGCGGTAAATCCACCCGAATTTTTCCCCGAGCTGCAGGTGCTACCTGCAGCTCCCGACTTCCGCCCGCAAGGGCGGTTGGTTCGCCACGGACAGGCGGTAAATCCACCGGGACTGGTTCGCCACGGACAGGCGTTAAATCCACCCGGAAGCCGATCGGGACTGTCGACTCAGCTGGGTGCAGTTCCGAGGACACCCCGTTCGCTGCAGCAACGGAGGTCGTCTTACCCGCATGGAGCGGATGGTGGAGCAATTGCTCCAGCGTGACCTGCTTTAGCAGGGGCAGGGTCACAGTGGGCCTCTTCGCAGGCCCACGGCAGGATCCTATTATGGACTGCCTAAATGTATCACCCTCTTCGGAGGGGAGCATTGGGGGTCAGAACTGGGCTGACCCTGAAGAGGGGGAGTTCGCTGAACAAACCAACAGTGTCAGGGGTGCAGTGAAGAGTTCTGGATATGGTAAGTAACATGCAGTTCCTTCTAAAAAAGGTTACCTATCCACCCTAAGCTGGCAGCTAGTTCAATTATATGACTACAAACCAGCTTCAGGAGCAAGCCATCAAAGCTATAGCTGATAAGTACCTTGCTCCTGATAATTGTAACTCGCTAATTGTTCCTGCGGTGAATACCCTATTTGGGGGATCATGAGCCCTACGATTAGAGGGCAAGGAGCCTAGCTTCAGAGGATCCTGAAGCTTTTGACCGCCGGAATTTCGGCAGTGCCAGTACTGCGGTGGGTATAGAGCGACCGGTAGGAACACGATGCTCTGGCCTTACTGTGAACACAGTTTGAAAATAACTACAGGAAGAGCAACTCAACCCCAAATTGCGGGGTTATGTAAACCAGGTACGCTCAACCACCAAATCTGCTGTGCGGCGCTCCCCAAACAGGTGAAAGACCTGGACAAAGAAGGCCATAGGGCTGATAAGGTACTCAGTACCTCCAAGCGCACTACCAACAGCTACAGCACCCCTACACACCCACCGGACAGAGATATCACTATAGATCGTCCGGTGGTGAAAGCTCGAAGGCCGGCCCACCTGCACAACAGCCTTTTTAGGCCATGGCCCAGCCCGGCCTTCTTGGAAAATGCGCCACCCCTACAACGCATCAACTCAACAGAAGAAATAACGGTGGTATTGGACCGCAACGCCGGCAATACCTTGGAGGTAGGTGGGTCTGCCTCCCCCAGGAACATCATATGTCTAAAACTCATCTTATGGGGGAGACCGGTTGCACTTTTACCTCTGATCCTTACACACTCGGAAGTATTCAGGGCAATAAAATTAAATTCATTTACGAACTCCCTGCCCCGGTCCAGCATTCGCCTAGCCGAAAGTTTATACTTTCACAAAGAAAGAACGGCGGGGCATGCTGAACTATTAAGAGGGGTAATTGAGAGAATCACAGGAGTTCGTATCTAATATATTTACCAAAAATAAAAGATGGCGGATGCCGCATAATCACAGACCTGACCGAACTGAATACTTCTGTTCAGTATGTTCATTTCAAAATGGACACTTTGGACACAGCAGTCAGCTTATAGCTATGGGTACTACATGGCATGCATTAACCTCAAAGATGCATACTATTCAGTACTAATACACAAGGATCATAGGAAATACCTTAAATTTATCTGGATGGGACAATTATGGCAATAGATAGCCTTACCCAATGGGTTATCATCAGCACCCAGGCTGTTCACCAAATTATTGGAACCAGCTTTGGCCTATTTAAGGAAACAAAATCATACTGTTATGGCCTATCTTGACGATATCCTCATTGTCGGGGAAAATTTGGAAACGGCTACATTGGCAGTTCTAGCCAAAAAACATCTTTTTCAAAAGCTGGGGTTCATCATACATCCAGATAAATCAAAGTTGGGACCCTCTACTACCATGGATTACTTGGGGTTCACCATTGACTCGGTGCAAATGTCTACCACCTTACCACCGAACAAGGTGGTGGACTTGATAGAAGCTAGCAGAAGCTTTACTGGCATCAGGGATCCATCTATACGGTAGGTGGCCATGGTAATTGGGAAGATAGTGGCTGCTTTTCCCGCAGTGCAATTCGGACCACTACATTATCAAAACCTACAAAAAGCTAAAATTATAGCTCTCAAAAGTCATACCATTTCGACAGGCATATGAAGTTATTAGAAAAGGCAAGAGTTGAATTAAATTGGTGGATGGGAAATGCTCAATTCTGTTCCAAATCCATCACTATCATTAATCCCTCGGTTACATTACAGACTGATGCCAGTGTTAAAGGTGGGGAGCAGCTAATACCACCACTGTTTGTGGTGGCAGATGGAATGCACAAGATTTAACCCTGTTGGGAGCACTAGGGATTAATTATCTAGAAATAAGATGAATTTTAGACATATGATGTTCCTGGGGGAGGCAGACCCACCTACCTCCAAGGTATTGCTGGCGTAGTGGTCCAATACCACCGTTATTTCTTCTGTTTGAGTTGATGCGTTGTAGGGGTGGCGCATTTTCCAAGAAGGCCGGGCTGGGCCATGGCCTAAAAAGGCTGTTGTGCAGGTGGGCCGGCCTTCGAGCTTTGGGTGTGTAGGGGTGCTGTAGCTGTTGGCAGTGCGCTTGGAGGTACTGGGTACCTTATCAGCCCTATGGCCTCTTTGTCCAGGTCTTTGTCCTAGTGTTCGTGGCGAACCAGCGGCCCTCCTGGGCTGAATTCGGGAGATGCAGGTAGCACCTGCAGCTCGGAGAAAAAACGGGTGGTTTTACCGCCTGCCCGTGGCGAACCAACAGCCCTCCTGGGCTGAATTCGGGAGCTGCAGGTAGCCCCTGCAGCTCGGAGAAAAAACTTTGGTTTTACCGCCTGTTCGTGGCGAACCAGCGGCCCTCCTGGGCTGAATTCGGGAGCTGCAGGTAGCACCTGCAGCTCGGAGAAAAAACGGCACGCTGCTGGCTGCGCTCTATAGCAGCAGCTCTTGCCGCTACTTTCGCCGCGCTCACCACTCCGGTGAGTCTTACCGTTCCATAGTTACGCTGGAGGAGCCCCGCTCCTCCCGACTGTCGCTTCCGCATGCGAACGACGATATGTCGCGCATGCGTGCTGGCGGGGTCTTCACGTAGTCACTCACGTGACTCCGAAGTAAAATATATATCTATTCAGTATATATATACAATTCCCCTTTAAGAACAATATATGGTATTATATGAATATTTAAGTTAGAAACAACAAAATATATTGTAAATATAACATCATATTGCAGAGACGTGTATACAAATCCCAGTATGAAAATACATTTTTTTTCATCAAATCCTGTCGAGATTCAGTTGTAATGCCAAGAACAGCTATCCCTTCAAATATTGTGTATATGGAGACCATATTTGTTCAAAGATTTCACATTTGTCCATTAGGACAAATCTGATTCTTTCCAAATACAATGTCTCCAACATCTCTGCTGTCCACATTTTAATTATGGGGGTTAATGTTCCCTTCCAAAATTTCAATATTATTTTTTCCCTATTATCAAACAGTAATCAAAGAAGATTCTTTGATTTACTGTTAATACCAATTTTGAGTCCGGAATTCCTAATATTATTAACTTTGGTTCTGGATCCAGTTTAACTCTAAGAACTTCAGATATAACTCTAAAGATTTCTGTCCAATAATAACTAAGTTTTGAACACGTTACAAAACTATGTATTAAATTAGCCTCTAAATTCTGACATTTATCACAAATAGGAGAGACATTACGAAAAATTATATTTAATTTGTTTTTTGAATAATGTAACCTATATAATACTTTAAATTGTATCAATGTATGCGTAGCGTTTAATGAACAACGATGTATGCGTTGTAAACTTTCTTCCCAAGATTCTTTCGTTATAGCTAAACCAATTTCATTTCCCCATGCTTGACGATATATTTCTGTTGTTGGGTTCTCCCTATCCAAAATAATATTGTATATATAAGCTATTAATTTTTCTGCATTTGGATGTTTATTAAACACTTCATCTAATAATCCTGGTTCTTTATTTTTATAATCTTGTGTGTTAGATTTAATATAATCTCTAATTTGTAAATACCTAAACAAATGATGTGATGGTAATCCATAAATTTCTTGTAACTCCTGAAATGAGAGAAATGTTCCCTTTCTATACAGATGTTCTATCCTATTAATTCCTAAATCATCCCAATGTCTAAACCCCCTATCTAATATAGAGGGCTTAAATAAAGGGTTATTCATAATTGGCAGGTTAAATGACAAATTATCCAAACATAAAGTCTTGACTATTTGTTTCCAAATACGTCTATTGCTATGAATTATAGGGTTGTCCCTATACATTTTTTTGTACTTCTCTTGGCGCAAAAAGAATTGAACCTACATTAAAATGTAAACAATCTTCCTTTTCCATCTTTCACCACGTTGGTTCATAATCCAAATTTACTCTCCAAAAATTCATATTCTTAATCTGGACTGCTCAAAAATAGTACAAAAAATTTGGAAGTGCTAATCCTCCATTTATTTTGGATTTACATAAATGTTTTTTACTTATTCTATGATTTTATAATCCCAAATAAAAGTATTAACGATGTTATCTATTTAAAAAAAAACTTTTTTTGGAGATACAAGGGAATAGCTTGAAACAAATATAACAGTTGTGGTAAAAAGATAATTTTTATAGCATTTATTCTACCAATCATAGATATAGGAAGTGTTTTCCAATATGAAATATTTTTTCTAAGTTTATCTAATAATTGGGGATAATTAGATTTAATTAATGAGTTATATGATTTAGATACATTAATACCTAAATATTTAAATTTGTCCGTAACTATTTTTAGTGGATATTGTTGCAATATATTTAATCTTATTCCGGTTATAGGCATAATATCACTTTTATTCCAGTTAATTCTATATCCAGAAAATGTGCCAAATTTAGTTATAACATTAAATAGCTTGGGGATACTGATCTCCGGTTTTGTAATATAAATTAAAACATCATCTGCTTATAGAGATATTTCATTAGTTGTAGTATCGGTATTATATCCATATATTTCTGGTTCAGATATAATCCTTTCAGCTAAAGGCTCTATCACCAGAGCGAATAACAAAGGCGATAGCGGACATCCTTGTCTACAACCCCTATGAAGCTTAAATTTAGCTGACAATATTTGGTTAGTTAATATTCTTGCAGTTGGATTCGAATATAGAATTCTTATCCATTTACAAAATCTATCCCCCAATTGGAATTTCTCCATTATTTTAAATAAATATGGCCATTCAACCTGATCGAATGCTTTTTCTGCATCGAAGGATATAACAGCCAATTCCGTATCACATACTCTTTTTGAATATATGATATTAAATAAACGTCTCAGATTATAAGATGAGTAACGTTTTGGAATAAAACCTGTTTGATCATGATGTATTATTTTAGTAATCACCAAACTTAATCTTCGTGATAAAACTTTAGCTAAAAATTTTTGATCTGTATTTAAAAGAGCAATCGCTCTATATGATCCTGGGTCTTCCAAATCCTTGTCAACCTTAGGAATCAGTGTAATTGTAGATTCATTTAGAGATTCCGGCAATTTTCCTTGTTCATATGTATATGTATACACTGTATGTAATCTTGGGGAGATCAGATCTTGAAATTTCTTATAAAATTCTGCTCTCAGGCCATCAGGGCCCGCTGCTTTTCCATTATTTAATGATCCGATTGATTCCTCAATGTCTTTCATTGTTATATCCGCATTTAACAAGTCTCTACCTCCCTGATCTAAGCTGTTAATATTACATTTTTGTAGAAATGTATCCATTTCGTCCATTTGTCCTGTTATTTTAGATGAATAAAGACTTTGATAGTATTGTAAAAATATATCATTGATATCTTTTGGTAGGGTCAATATATTTCCATTCTCAGATCTAATTCTATGTATCATTTTTTTCATCATCTCGTTTTCTGAGTTGTCGAGCCAACAATTTTTGCGGTTCATCTCCAAATTCAAAGTGCACTTGTTTAGTTTGTTGATAAAGTTTAATTACTTGATTGGAATATATTTTATTTAGATTATATTTTAATGTTGCAATTTTATTACTAAGCAGTTTAGAGGGATGTTTTGTATTCTCCATATCTAATTGTTTTATCTCCTTTTCCAACTTTTGTTCCGTCTTTCTATTTTCTTTATTAAAATATGCTTGTGCTGATATTTTTGCTCCGCGCATGAATGCTTTAAATGTATCCCAAAGTAATGATGGTGAAACTTCAGGCTTGTCATTAGTTTCAAAGAATAATTTAATTTGTTTTACCAGGTAATCATAACAAGCCTTGTCCTTTAATATTTCGGGATTAAGCCTCCAATTAGACGTTTTAATAATTATATCTTTTAACAGGCAACATTCTAGGTCAGGCAACATTCTAGGTCAGGATCCATCTTCAGACTGCTTGGTGTGGAGGGTGGAGAAAGTTGGAAAGGAGACGTGGGAGTGGTTGCCTTAGATTGCCTTCCCTGTACAGATGCGGCCTGACCCATTGAGTTCCTCCATCGCTTCTGAGGGAATGGACAGACGACGATTTGAGTCTGGACCCTTCTTCAGACTGAGTGGAGACGGTGCGGGGAGGAAGCTGGAAAAGAGAGATGGGGCTGGACAAAGCCTGGCAAGTGATAGGTGGACACAAAATGCTGGAGTAACTCAGCGGGACAGGCAGCATCTCTAGAGAGAAGGAACGGGTGGCGTTTCAGGTTGAGACCCTTCTTCAGAAGTGATAGGGGAATATATGTAAGGAAGACACAAGATACTGCAGATGCTGGAATCTTGCATAGAACACAATTTAGTTAGATGCACAGAATCTCCTGCCCAGAGTGGAGGAATCGAGGACCAGAGGACTTGGTTCAAGGTGAAGGGGAAAAGATTTAAAAGGAAACTAAGGGGTAACATTTTCACACAGAGGGTGGTGGGAGTATGGAACAAATTGTCAAAGGAGGTAGATGAGGCTGGAACTATCCCAAGAAACAGTTAGACAGTTACATGGATAGGTAAGTGAAGAAGGGTCTCGACCCGAAACGTCGCCTATCTCCTTCGCTCCTTAGATGCTGCTGCATCCGCTGAGTTTCTCCAGCTTTTTTTGTAACCCTCGATTCTCCAGCATCTACAGTTCCTTCTTTAACTCTCAGAGGAGGTAGTTGAGGCTGGGACTATCCCAACAAACAGTTAGACAGTTACATGGATAGGACACATTTGGAGGGATATGGACCAAATACTGGCAGGTGGAACTAGTGTAGCTGGGACATGTTAGTCGGTGTGCGAAAGTTTGGCCGAAGGGCCCGTTTCACTCTATGGCTCACACAATGTGCTGTAATAACTCAACGGGTCAGGCAGCATCTGTGGAGAACATAGATAGTACTGGAGTAACTCAGCAGGACAGGCGGCATCTCTGGAGACAAGCAATGGGTAACATTTCGGGTCGACATTGAAGATGGGTCTCGACCCTGAAACGTTACCCATTCCTTCCAGCATTTTGTGTCTACCTAAACTGTGCCTATCTATCCACGTGGCGGTGTGCCAGCAGGCTGGAGGAGCGGGCAGGTGAAGGGGCGCTGGCCGGTGTGGACTCGTCGGTGCTCCAGCAGGTGGTCAAGCCTCTTGAGACACTTGCCACACTCAGCGCACAAACCCCATGCTGCCTTGTAACAGTGGGAGCAGCTGCTCGCCGGCGTCGGTCCGCCGGTGCTGCCGCAACCCCCGCGAGCAGTCAAACTCCTCACCGCAGTACGAGCAGTCGTAGGGCTGGCCACTGGTGTGCACGTGCTTGTGAGATAGGGCTTGGGAAACCCTGACAAAGTGCTCTCCACACACCGGGCTGGAGACGGGACGGTCGCCAGTGTGCACCCGCTGGTCGGACAGCAGAGAGGTGGAGCAGGTGAAGCGCTTGCCACACTGGCCGCAGGTGTCGGGGCGCTCGCCGGTGTGGGTGCGCCGGTGCACCAGCAGGTTGGTGGACTAGCTGAAGCCCTTGCCGCACTGGGTGCAGGTGTAGGGGCGCTCGCCGGTGTGGGTGCGCCGGTGCGACCGCAGGTTGCTGGAGTACATGAAGCCCTTGCCGCACTGGGTGCAGGTGTAGGGGCGCTCGCCGGTGTGGGTGCGCCGGTGCACCAGCAGGTTGGTGGACTGAGTGAAGCCCTTGCCGCACTGGCTGCAGGTGTAGGGGCGCTCGCTGGTGTGGATGCGCTGGTGCTCCAGCAGGGTGCTGGACCAGGTTAAACCCTTGCCGCACTGGGTGCAGGTATAGGGTCGCTCCCTTGTGTGGGTGCGCTGGTGCTGCAGCAAGCTGCTGGAGCAGATGAAGGCCTTGCCGCAGTAGCTGCAGGTGTAGGGGTCCTCCCCGGTGTGGGCGCGTTGGTGCTCCAGCAGGGTGCTGGAGCGGGTGTAGCCCTTGCTGCAGTCGCTGCATGTGTAGGGGCGCTCATCGCCGATCAGGCGCCTGTGCTGCTTCAGGGTCGTGGACTTCTTCAAGCCTTTGCCACAGTCAGAGCAGGTGAAGGACCGTTCACTGCTGTGCACCCGCCGGTGCTGCCGTAGCCCCATCAAATGGACAAAGCTCTTGCCACAGGTGGAGCAGCCATAGGGCTTCTCGCCGTAGTGCACCTGCTGGTGGAATTTCAGGTGTTGCACCGTCTTGAAGCTCTTGCCGCAGTCGGAGCAGGTGAAGGGCCTCTCGCTGGAGTGCAAGTGGTTGTGCCGCAGCAGGCTCCTGGAGCTGGTGAAGCTCTTGCCGCACTCCGAGCAGTTGAAGGGGCGATCTCCAGTGTGCACCCGCCGGTGGGTCTCCAGCTGGCTTGGGTACTGTCAGGCCTTGCCACACACGTCACACTCATAACGCTTCTCCTTGTTGTGCCCCGCCATGTGGTCCTCCACCAAAGCTCAGCCCCTTGAGGCTCAGGACACTCAGCAGATGGGGGGGGGGGGGGGGGGGGGGGGCTCACCGGCACCCTGGCCGCCCTCAATGGCCGCTCACGTCCCTGTCTCTCCGTCCACAGCAACGGCTCCTAAACCCTGCAGGGGGGAACACAGAGGGTCAACAAGCTGGCCAACAGGACATTACTAGCATATATTGGCTGCGGTTATGATGGAGGAAACCGTTATAGACCTGGGTACTATCCTGACTACGGGTGCTGTCTGTGGAGTCTGTACGTTCTTCCCTGGACACACTCTCTCTCTCCCGCTGTGTGCGTCTCTCTCTCTCCCTCTGTCTCACCATCTCTCTGAGTGCCTCACTCTATCCCTCTCTTTCTCTCTCTTTCTCTGTCCCTCTCTTTCTCTCTCCCTCTCCCCCTCTCGCTCTGTATTGAGGTCACGTTTCATTTGTACAAGACGTTGGTGAGGATGCATTTTGAGTATTGCGTTCAGTTCTGGGCATCGTGTTGCAGGAAATATATCGTGGAGCTTGTAAAATGGCGCAGAGAAGATCTACGAGGATGTTGCCGGGACACGAGGGGCCTGAGCTACAGGGAGAGGTTGGGGCAGGGCTGGGACTCTATTCCTTGGAGCGCAGGATGATGAGGGGTGATCTTATAGAGGTGTACAAAATCACCAGATGAATAGATCAGGTAGATGCGAAGAGTCTCTTGCCCATAGTAGGGGGAGCGAGGACCAGAGGGCATGCGTTCAAGGTGAGAAATGCGGGGGTGGGTAAAAATTGATTAGGGATCTGAGGGGAAACTTTTTGGGTGGGTTATGGAACGAGCTGCTGGAGGAAGTAGACGAGGACTATCACAACACCCGGACAGGACAGGTTTGGTGGGATATGGGCCAAACTTGGGCAGCAGGTGGGACTAGTGCAGATGGGGCAAGTTGGCCGGTGCGGGAAAGTATGGCCGACGGGCCTGTGTTCTCTCTCCCTCTCCCTCTCCCTCTCCCTCCCCCTCTCCCTCACCCTCTCTCTCTCTCCCCCCTCCCCCTCCCTCTCCCCTTTCCACCCCCCTATGTTTCTATTCGGCCCTTTGAGCCAGCAGCGCTATTCAATGTGATCATGGCTTATCATCTCCAATCAGTACCCCATTCCTGCCTTCTCCCCATATCTTCAGACTCCGCTATCTTTAAGAGCGCTATCTAGCTCTGTCTTGAAAGTGTCCAGAGAATTGGCCTCCACATCCCTCTGAGGCAGAGAATCCAACAGACTTACAACTCTCTGGGTGGAAAGGTTCTCTCCAGAGATGCTGCCTGACCCGCTGAGTTACTCCAGCACTTTGTGTCTATCTTCGGTGTAACCCAGCATCTGCAGTTCCTTATCACACACTCTCTGTCTCTTCCTCTGTGTGCCTCTGTCCCCCCGTCTCACCCTCTCTCTGAGTGTGTCTCTCTCCCCCTCTCTCTCTCTCTTTTTTTTTCCTTTGCCAAAAACTTTATTCAACACAATCATATAATACAACACATCAAAACATAATCAAAAATAACACTATAACAAACAAATCATTGTAGTACAACATACATTCATTGTTTACAATACTCTCAACCCCACGCGGTGACCAGCGTTGACGGAAGGCCTCCAGAGTCCCCGTGGACACCACGTGTTCCCTCTCCAGGGACACACGTGCACGGACGTAGGCCCGAAAGAGGGGCAGGTAGCCGACTCTAACCTGACCATCGACCGCCCGCTGCCTGGACCCGCGAATGGCCATCTTGGCCAGGCCCAGGAGCAAACTGACATGTAAGTCCCCCCCCCCCCCCCCCCTCACTCGGCTCTCCCCACTCCCTGCCTTGTGTCCGAACACCAGGATTGTGGGACTAAAATGCAGTCAGAACTTGAGGAACAACCCCTTCAGATATTGATACAAGGGCAGTAATCTCTCACACTCCATATACACATGGAACACGGTCTCTTCCCCTCCGCAGAAAATACATCCGGCGGACGAGCCCCCCGGCTCAAAAGTTTATTACATACCACCGCTCCATGCAACACTCTCCACCCCAGGTCCCCAATGTAAAGGGGAACGACGCCCTTATAGAAGGACCCCCACTGGGGACCTCCCTCGCCTTCGGGTGGTAACACCGTCCGCCATGATGTGTCGGGACGGGAGACAAAATCAAGGAGGTTCAGAATGTGCAGGAGCATCCTGTACAGTGCGCGTCTCTTCGCATCACAAAATGGCAAGCTGGTCATCTCAGAAAGGCAGCTCAGATTATGTGGAGCCGGAGTCCGAGAAACATCCCAGAGCCTAGGCCCGATGTGCAGATCTGACGGAGCGGGGGTAAGCTCCATCTGAACCACTCTAGGCTCGCGCATCGCCTCAACACCCACTATGACAGTATGAGGAGCAGCCACACCCTTAGCCCCAACATCCTCCTCCGCTCGTGGAGCAACAAAATTCCTCACTATTAGCACATCCCGGTAGAAGACAGGCCAGCCCTTTAGAGCGGGTCGACTGATGCCCGCCACCGGTCAAGCCCTTGGGCAACCCTTAAGCAACGACCCTGACGGAAAAAATATGTGGCCAGAGCGTGTCATCTGGGAGGGTTCTCCATATACATGTATCTCCGCAGAGTCCTGAGACGGAGAACCGACACCTGGGTACGCACGCATACCAAGGACTGGCCGCCCTCCTCAAACGGGAGACTCAGGACCTCAGTGGAAATCCAGTGCTTCCTATTTCCCCAAAAGAAATCTACCAGCTTCTTCTGTAAAGCAGTTACAAATATAGAGGGTGGGACAAGAGTAGCCAGCCGGTACCATAACATGGAGGCCACCAGCAGATTTATTACCAGCATCCTCCCCCGAAAGGAAAGAACTCCAAGCAGACCTGACCAGCGCCCCAGCCGGGCAACCACTTTCATCTCCAACTCCTGCCAGTTTGCCGGCCGAGCATCCTAAGTGGGGCTCAGGTACACCCCCAGATAGAGGAGGTGTGTGGTACTCCACGCATACAATGCCATCTCCTCCGGCAGGGAACCTACCTGCCACTGACCCTCTAAATGTCCAGAGCACTTACTCCAGTTATTTCATTTCGGAGTCACGTGAGTGACTTCGTGAAGAGCCCGCCGGCACGCATGCGCGACATATCGTCGCAACGCGTTGCTGCCGACGGCTGGTGGGGAGCGCGGCTCCCGACCAGCCCTTCAGAGGGCCGACTCAGGTAAGGCTAAGCCCCCTAGAGTTGGTGTTTCCTGTTGGGGGGGAGCAGTGTGTTCTCTCCTTACAGGAACGTGGATGGAGTCGCTGGCCACTTATCCCGGAGCCCTCCTCAGCGGCTCACCTGCGAGTCAGGCCGGGAAATAGGCGTGGTAGTCGGGGAGCCCTGTTGGTACAGGGCCCGACCCGCCGATACACCGGAGCTCCAGTGCGAGTTGGTGTTCTGTTGTGCCGGGTGTGTATTGTGTTCTCTCCCTACAGGTACGTGGCCGGGAAATAGGCGTGGATGTTGGGGGAGCCCTGTTGTTACCGGGCCCGACCCGCCGCTGTGCAGGAGCTCCAGTGCCGATTCAAGGAGCAGGAGCTCCCGTGCTGATTCGAGGAGCAGGAGCTCCCGTGCCAATTCGAGGAGCAGGAGTTCCCGTGCTGATTCAAGGAGCAGGAGCTCCCGTGCTGATTCGAGGAGCAGGTGCTCCTGTGCTGATTCGAGGAGCAGGAGCTCCAGTGCTGATTCAGGAGCCGAGAACGGGGTGCCACCCGAAAAGGTGGACCCTGCCACATTGTCGCCAGTGGCGACCACGGGGAAGGGTTCTTGTGCGGCTGCACGGCCCCCCTCCGCTAGCCCTTCGAAGAAGGGCAGGGGAGGAGCCCGTAAGCCTAACCCGGTTGGGGCTAAGGCTTCACCTGCCGCCAAGTTGCGGTCTGGTGCAACGGCGGGACCTGGGTCTGTGAGGTCTGCTACCCAATTCCCAACCCCGCCGCCGGGACGGGGGGCTTGGGTACGGTCCCGCCTCGGTCGCCGAGTCCCCCATGGATGAGGGGGACGAGACCATGCGTCGGCATCGTCCACGATGTGGACAGCCGGCAAGCCCGCGCGGGCGTCGCTCCATGCTTCTGCTGGAGCCGACCCCAAGCCGTCAGGGCCCTTTGTGGCAACGGCTACTGCTCCCGCCAAAAGGAGGCGGTTGAACACCTCTCCCGCGCGGGAATCGCGTGGTTTCGCCTCGGCGGCCGATAGCGATAACTTCCGGCACCGAGATCACCTCGACGAGGTGCGGGCCGATGACAGGAGCCCCGGCATATTGTCTGAACCGGAGGTCTCCGACCACCCGAGTGTTCAGGGTGAAGGGCGTATGGCCGCATGACGCGGCTACTGGAGAGGAGCCATCCAGCTCCAGTAGGCACAGGGAGGTTCACCATCGTCAGCAGAAGCGGAGAACCGTCAGCAGACTCAAAGCCCAGCGAACTGCTCCGCCCTTCAACGAGCCCATACGCCACGGTCGCCGAGTCCCCCATGGATGGGAGGACGAGACTATGCGTCGGCTAGGTCCATGATGTGGGCAGCCGGCAAGCCCGCGCGGGCGTCGGGTCTCCATGCTAAGTCAGGTGACGACTCCCCGCCGCATTTGCCCTCCGGGGCAGCGGGATCAAGCTCCGCCGAGTAGGCGTTTGAGTGTACCTCCCGCGCGGGAATCGCTCAGCTTCGCTGCAGCGGCTACCGGCGACAACTTCCGGCACCGGGTTCACCTCGACGAGGTGCGGACCGATGGACGAAGCCCCAGCAGTTCAGCAGAACATGAGGACTCCGTCCGCCCGAGTTCTAGCCCGAGGGGCGTATTGGCCAGGATGGAGCGGATGTTGGAGCTCCTCCTACAACAGAATCGAATATTTTCAGGGAACACCTCCCCAAGAAGGTCCAGGAGCGGGATGACCACGCTATGATGGTAGGACTCATGTGGTCCCATCTCTCGACCAGGTAGGCCCTGCCATTAGGCCAGCAAGGGCCTCCGCTCCAGCTCCACCTCAAATTTCAGTATCCAGCACCTCCACATACGGCCATGCATCTCAAGGGCTGCCGATAACCATGACGGTAAGGTGGTCTGGATTTCGTGCTCCTGCATGTTGAACTTCACATATTGGGGGAGACTACGGCTCTTTCCGGGGGCATGCGGTCCCATCACTTCTGATGAGTTTATCTTACAAAGTATTCAAGGCCATGCGATTGAATTTCATCAATGGTGACATCCCTCCATCCCAGCATATGCAGATTCGAAATTTACACTGTCCAGCAAAAAGCGGCAGTAGGCTCGGCTGAATAATTTACAGTCACAAGGAGGGATGGAGGATGTCGACTTATTTTTTGCTTTGCACCATTTGAATACTTTTGTAGAATATACCCATTTCAAACTGGAAACGTTCCAGACATCTAAGTTCTTGGGTTCTGGGGGCTGCTTTGTGGCATGCATTGATTAAAGATGTATGCTATTCAGTATCCATTCAGAAATACCACAGGATGTTCTTGCCATTTATCTGGATGGATCAGCTCTGGTTCTACAGAGCTTTGCCAAATGGGCTGACACACCCCTAGATTATTCTAAATTGCTCTAATTAATACTTGCTACACTAGGTGACAAAATCACATAGTGTTGGCCTGTCTAAGTTATGTCCTAATTATTGGGAATCAGCCGTACTGGCAGTGTCAGCCCGTGGACGTTTTTCACCAAATGGGGTTCGTTACCCATCCAGATAAATCAACGTCCGGCCCTTCACAGGTTAAGGGTATCTGGGGTTATTGGTGGATTCCAATCACGTGAGGGTCACCCAACTATGCTAGGGTCTAGTATGGGCTAGTATACCATCAATTCATCAAACCACTACGGCAATTGGCAAGATTGTAGCTTTTTCCAGCTGCCCAATGCGGGCCTTTGCATTATCAAATTTGCAAAGCGCCAAGGTCTTGGTGTTACAACGGAACGCTAGACATTTCCATAGACCTATGCAGCTGCCTTGCAAGGCACAGATTGCGTTACAATGGAGGATTGACAATATTTATGTCTCACTTAAATCCATCATTTTGGCCAATCCGATGGTATACTTCCAAACAGACGCAAGCTCCCATGTCCGGGGTGCTTTGCACAACTGCTCCAGTTGTGAGGGCAGATGGGACACCCTTGAATTTAGCTTCTTGTTGTCACAAGGGATAAACTATTTGGAGATGCTGGGAGCATTTCACGGAATTCGAGTTTCTTGTCCTAGCCTTACTGGTGCTCATGTCCGTCTCCAAATGAATAATACCACTGCGGTGGCATATCTCACCCATATGGACGGTACCAGGTCACTTTCATGTGATGAATTGACAGATATAATTTGGCTCTGGTGTTTTCGATGGACTATTTGGGTTTCAGCTACCTGTTCCCAGGTGAGCTCTATACACTGGCGGACATCAGGTCACGCAAATTCTATGACCACATCGTGTGGATGATGAAAGTCCAAATATCCGCTAAAATTACTGCCCAATTTGGTGAACCGGATATTGACCTTTTTGCGTCACGGTTGAACCATCAGGTACCAACATATGTTGTGGGACTCGATCCTGGGGCAATGGCGATGGAGGCGTCTCGCTCGACTGAGGGAAATGGGTTTCTATGCCTTTCCTCCATTTTGCCTCATCAGTCGGGTGTTATGGGTAATCCAGACAAATGCTGCTAAGGGCATTCTTATTATACCCGACTGGCCTACGCAGCCATGGTATCCGGTGGTCCTTGATATGATCAGTCAACCTTGGTTCCTCTTAGAGGGTTCCCCATAATTGGTACAAACCCTGTCTCAGGGGGACCACATCCCTGCCACCGTCATCTAATCTTGTTGGCTTGGAGGTTCTGCACAGGCCATTACTGCGGTATGGCATATCATCTAGAACCATGGATACCATCGGAGTGTCATGCTGGGAGTTCACCAGGCGGCTATACCTCTCTCACATCCGGAAATGGGAAACCTACTGCGGCCGCTCCCATATTACCTATACCGCTGTAACCATAACCGACGCATTGGAATTCTGACGGGGTTGCATCATAATGAACACTTGACCTACAGTGCCATCAACAGCGCCTCAAGCGTGCTGTCATTCTACCTCAATATTAAGGAAGGATCCAACAGGCTGGTGTCCAGACTCATGCGGGAAATATTCAATTCGAATCCGCCCAGACCACGCTAAAATATAACCTGGGATATCGGGGAAATATTCACCCTGCTCAGGACGTGGCCGCCCATGGAGGGCCTGGAACTGGACTAACTCACCCTGAAGCTGGTGATGTTACTGGCACTGACTTCAGCACAGACAGTACAGACACTCCGCAGATCGACAGGATGATCCCTGCGGAAGTAGTCTTCGTCATAGACGAGCTACTCAAGCAGCATAGACCTGGATGCACAGCGCTGCAGCTGAAGTTCCGGGCATACCCCGCTGATGCACGGCTATGTTTAGCCGCCCATATCCGTCACTTTGTGAAAATGACGAGAAAACTGAAGGAATGGAGAACCCTCACCATAGCGTGACGGTCCAGACGATATCCAGGTGGCTCAGGATCGTCTTGGGTAAGTCACGTGTTGACACTAATCTCTCCAAATCCCATTCCACCAGGGCATGCATCAACGTCGGAGGCAAGGGTCATGGAGGTGCCCATGGACCATATTCTTGCCACAGTAGGATGGCGAACGAAGCCACCTTCCAGCGGTTCTACAATACATCTGTCACCGCTCCTCTACAGTTCGCGGAGGCCGTGCTGAATGCAGGTCAAGAATGTGGAGATGTCCCCGAATAAGGGGTTTTCTTTTGTTATTAACAACTGTTGCTCTTGTCTTTCAGTATAAGCAGTCTGGAAAGTTGATTACTCCTATCCATCCTCATAGGTGGTGTGTGATAGCATGGACGTGGTCCAGGGCGTGGAATCACAGAGCTTTGAAATCTTCACGAAGTCACTCACGTGACTCCGAAATGAAATAGTAAGTTTGAACGAAAACTTACCAGTTCAAAGGTTGATCTTTATTTCATGAGGAGTCGCGGTGAGGGATTTCGTGCCCTCCACGTCCAACCCTCAATCACCTTCAGCTGGTAATTCGAGTCTCTTCAATCTTACTATGCCAAGTCATTTCTGTTGCTGGTTTCTGTGATTCCACACCGCTACTTTGAAGAATGCGCGCATGCGTGCCGGCGGGCTCTTCACGAAATCCCTCACCGCGACTCCTCATGAAATAAAGATCAACCTTCGAACTGGTAAGTTCTCGTTCAATCTTGCTATTCTCTGCCCCAGAAAGTAGTTGAGGCCAGTTCATTGGCTATATTTAAGAGGGAGTTAGATGTGGCCCTTGTGGCCAAAGGGATCAGTGGGTATGGAGAAAAGGGAGGTACAGGATACTGAGTTGGATGATCAGCCATGATTATATTGAATGGCGCTGCAGGCTCGAAGGGCCGAATGGCCTACTCATTTAACCCATTCAATAAACCCATTGACTCCCATGGCTACCTGGACTACTCTTCCTCCCACCCTGCTTCCTATAAGGACTCCATCCCCTACTCCCAATTCCTCCATCTCACTCTGCTGGGTGGTGAACAACGCTTGGGCAGACCAAAGAGCATCTTTCACCGAGTTGATGACCCCCCAGCAGCACTCGATGTCAATCTCTGAATGTGTCCCTGGGAACAGTCCGTAAATCACAGAGTCCTCTGTGACGGAGCTGTTTGGTATAAAGCGTACCAGGGACCCTTGCATTTTTCTCCAGACTCTTTGAGCAAATCCACACTCTGTAAAGAGGTGGGCAACCGTCTCCTCTCCATATCAGCCGTCCCGAGGGCAGCGTGCGCTGGCAGTGAGGTTCCGACGGTGCAGGAAGGATCTGACTGGGAGGGCTCTCCTCACCGCCAGCCAAGCCAGGTCTTGGTGCTTGTTGGTGAGTTCTGGCGATGAGGCATTTTGCCAGACAAGCTGGGCAGTCTGCTCAGGGAACCACGCCACCGGGTCCATCGAGCCCTTTCCCTGCAGTGCCTGCAGGACATTCTGTACTGACCACTGCCCAATGGACATGCGCTCAAAGGTGTTGGTCCGGAAGAACCTTTCCACAGACGCCAGATGGGGCGGCAGTGTCCAGCTGACTGGCACCTTGCATGGCATCTGCGCCAGGCCCATCCTTCGCAACACCGGGGACAGGTAGAACCTCAGCAGGTAGTGACACTTGGTGCCCACGTGCCTTGGCTCTACACTCCGCCTGATGCAGCCACACACGAAGGTGGTCATCAGGATGAGAGCGACGTTGGGCACGCTTTTACCCCCGTTGTCTGCTGACTTGTACATTGTGGCCCGTCGCACCCGGTCCATCCTCGACCCCCAGATGAACTGCAAGACGGCCCGGGTGATCCCTATGGCGTAGGAGGGAGGGACAGGCCACACTTGTGCCAAGTACAGCAGGCCCGAGAGCACCTCACACCCGATGACCAAATTATTTCCCGTTATGGAGAGGGAGCGTTGCCTCCACAGCTCCAGCATCCTCCCCACCCTGGCTATCCGCTCCAGCCATTCTTGTTACATGCCTCAGCCCCCCCGAACCAGATCTCCAGCATCTTCAAGAAGTCAGGCTTGATGGTGAAGGGGACGGAAGATCTGTCGGGCCAGTTGCCAAAGAGCATGGCCTCGCTCTTCCTGCGGTTCACCCTGGCTCCCGTGGCCGACTCAAACTGGTCGCAGATCGTAATCAGTCTGCGGAACGACCCTGGATCCGAGGAGAAGACAGCGACATCGTCCATGTACAGGGAGGATTTTACTTGAATGCCTCCACTGCCTGGCAATGTCACTCCTCCTATGCTCGCATCCTTCCTGATGGTTTCGGCAAAGGGTTCAATACAGCAGAAAAAAACAAGACAGGAGAGAGAGGGCAACCCTGCCTGACTCCAGACCTTACAGGGAAACTATCTGATTCCCACCCATTGATTTGGACTGCACTACGGATGTCGGTGTCGAGCAGTTTGATCCAATTCCTGATTCCGTCCCCAAAACCCATTTTGGAGAGCACGTCCCTCATGTACATGTGCGAAATCCTGTCGAAGGCTTTCTCCTGGTACAAGCTGACTAGGCAGGCATCCATCCGTCTGTCCTGCATGTAGGCGATGGTATCTCTCAGCAGCGCTAGGCTGTCTGAGATTTTCCTGCCAGGTGCAGCACAAGTTTGGTCCGGGTGGATCACCTGTCCTAGAGCAGACTTGACCCGTTTGGCGATGGCCTTAGACAGGATCTTGTAGTCTACATTCAAGAGTGTTATGGGTCTCCAATTCTTTTTGTCCTTTATCTCCCTCTTCTGCTTGTAGATTAGGGTGATGTTGCCCTTCCTCATGGAGTCTGACATCCTACCAGCTAGAAGCATGTCGTTGTCCACTTCTAGCAGGTCCGGGCCCATCAAGTCCCACAGAGCCGAATACGACTCGCCCGGTAAGCCATCGCTTCCGGGAGTTTTACTCGAGTCAAAGGAACAGATGGAGCCAGTCAGCTCCTCTAGGGTCAGTGGTTGGTCCAGACTCTCCCGCTTGCTGTCCTCCAAGACCTCCGTGATCGAGGACAGGAGGTTCTGGTACCTTCTGGGAGGAGGTACTGTCTGTGGCCTTTTGGTCATACAAATCTGTGTAAAAGGATTTACAGATCCTCAGCATGTCTGTCTGTGAAGATGCTACCGAGCCGTCCTCCTCCCTAAGGCTGTTCATCACAGAGCTCCCCCTGTGAACCTTATGGAAGAAGAAACGTGAGCACGTCTCATCCTGCTCCACATGGCGGACCCTGGATCGGAAGATGATCTTGGAGGATTCAGAGGTAAAGAGCCGAGCTTGCCGGTCCTTCACCTTTCTAAGTTCCTCCCTCACATCCACCCCTCTCGACTGCAGAAGGAGCAGTTGTTGCAAATCTGTCTGGAGTTGGCACAATTCTTTCTGACTCTGTCTTGCTCTCTGAACCCCTTTAATTATGAAGAACCTCTTTAATGTTCTCCTTGGTTGCTTCCCGCCAGAGTGTGGGGGAGTCAAAGAGGTGTTTCACCGTTCTCCAATATGCGTAGTCCCTCTTTAGCTCCTCGATGTTCTCTGTGGTCAACAGCTTCATGTTTAACTTCCACGTCCCTCTGCCTGCCTTCTGGTCCTCTTGTAGGTGACAGGAAGCCTGAAGGAGGCAGTGGTCAGAGAAGAACACCGGCGTGAGGTCAGTGTGTCGAACCGTGATGGCCTTTGTCGTGAAGACAAAGTCTATCCGAGATCGGGCTAAACCGTCCGATCTCGATCAGGTGAACCGCGGCTGGGACCCACCTGCAGGGTCACTGAAGGCATCGTGCAGCTTTGCATCTTTTGCCATCTCCATCAGGAACTTGGACGTGCTGTCCAGTCTGCTGTCGGCACTGCCGGATCGTCCAGCCGCATCAATGATGCAGTTGAAGTCACCGGCCAGAACGAGCTGCCGGGACGTGGCCAGCAGCACTGGGACCTGCTGGAGAACGGCCAGCCGCTCGCTCTGCGTGGCTGAGGCATACACATTAATCAGCCGGAGCGGAGAGCCACGGTACATAACATCCACCACAAGGAGACGCCCCCCAACCACCTCCCTGACCTCATTGATGGCGAAGTTCCCTTCCCGCAGCCAAATCCCCAGGCCGGAAGCACGACAGTCATTGCCCCACGACCACACCGACAGTCCGTGGGGCCACCATCACGACAACCTCCGATAGCAGTGGAGGCGTGGCAGCCCGCACTACTGAAGAATAGTCACATCTGCCTTGACCTTGGCCAGGTATTGTACTCAAAGTTATATCGTAGTGGCCCGTGCGTTAAGTTTAGTGATTCGTGCGTCTACCGTGGGAACTCTTTTATAGACACAAAATGCTGGAGGAACTCAGCGGACCAGGCAGCATCTCTGGAGAGAAGGAATGGAGTCGAGACCCTTCTTCAGACTTACCCAAAACGCTACCCATTCCTTATGTCCCGCCGAGTTACTCAAGCATTTTGTGTCTATTTATACTTTAGTTTCGGATATGATCAAGTGTAAGAACGCAAACCAGACTACCTTCACATCAGAGAATCCTAATGTTCCTAATTTGGCCGAGGCACTTCACTGTCCGTGTGTAGGAAGGAACTGCAGATGCTGGTTTACACCGACGATAGACACAAACATGCTGGAGTAACTCAGCGGGACAGGCATCGCATCTGGAGAGAAGGAATGGGTGATGTTTGGGGTCGGGGCCCTTCTTCAGACTCCCAGCTCATTCTTCCCTCGTCGATGTGAACTTGTGGGGGTGCGAGGAATCGGGCGTCGCTGGGTAAGGGGAAGAGAGGTGTTACTGCTGAATTATGCGCAACAGAAGCATGAAGTGGGGGTAAGGTCCGTTTAAACTATCTTGTCGCCAACGCCCCCCCCCCCCCGCAATGTTGGGAGAGAGAGGGAAGAGCGTTGTGCAAACAAACCACGGGAGACTGCATCTTTGGAGGGAAATCATAAAATGTATAGGGATGTTTCGGGCCGGGACCCTAAAGGTTGACTACCCATTTCGCAGATGCCATTCCTAGCCCCCCTCTCACTCCTCCCCACCCATAGTCTTTGCCTTCTCCCAATTCCACCATCCATCGCCCCCCCCTCCAAACCTGTCCTCGCCTGAACTGCTGAAGATAACCGAGTGCTTTAAATGCTAATCCCGGAATGCAGCAACAACACACGCCCTGAGCGGGAGAGGAACTTGGTAACTCAAGAGCAAACGGGAGGGGAACTTGGTTACCTGCCGTTAGCGAGTCTTCCTGAGTACCTGCCGTTAGCACGAAGAGACGTCCCCGAGCTCCGACGTACCCGCTACGTTCATCTTCCCTTTACAATCAGTTTGATTTTTTTTAAACTCGGGAGAGCCCTTGGAATGAACACGCAACGTGGATCATGGCTATTAAGCTACATACTTGCATAGCTAGATAGCTAGCTAGACTGAACAACATACTGGGTAGCTAGTTAACTGGCTAGACTGGGGCTACATACTGGAAAACGAGGTAGATAGCTAGAATAAGATACATACTGGATAGCTAGCTACATGGCTAAATATAGGGGAGCGTGCCTAGATGTAGGGCTGTTTAGGGAAGGGCACCTTTAAATGTGGATTTAGGGCATGTAAATGGGAGGGGAATTTAGGGGAGGGCACCTTTAAATGGTGAATTAAGAAGGCATCTGTAAATGGTGAATTAGGGAAGGGCACCTTTAAATGGTGCAGTAGGGAAGGCATCTGTAAATTTAGGGTAGATTTAGGGGAGGGCACCTGTAAAGGAGCAATACACAATGAGCAACAACAACTGAAGCTTTACAGCAACAACTGGTGTGTTGTTACACCAATCCACGTAACAATCTCATATAATTATTTCCCCGTCATTAATTTATTCTCACGTGTACCAAGGTACAGTGAAAAGCTTTGGTCGCGAGCTAACCAGTTAGCAGAAAGACAAAACATGATCACAATTGAGCCAGCGAGATAGCTATATCCTGTGTAACTAGGTAACCAGCTAGATGGCTACATACTGTATAACGAGGTAGATAGCAAGACTGAGCTACATACACGATAGCTAAGTAGCTAGCCAGAGTGGTCTATATACTGGATAGTTAGGTAGCTAACTAGATCTTATTTCGGAGTCACGTGAGTGAGTACGTGAAGTAGCCCCGCGAGGCGCATACGCGTCATTACTTTGAGGCATGTCGCTTGGAGGTCATTTCCTGAGGTACAGAAACTTCATTCCATCGCAGATAAAACTTTTGGGGAACAACCTCCGGTTGGGCGTACATTACAATTGTTTTATGATGAATGGTCCTGCATGACATATGATCGGTTTATACTAGATACTGTGTCAGGCTCGACAACAGAATTTATGGCAGGAATTGATCCACCTGTACAGAATAGGCATAATACAGTCTTGGTGTTTGCAACACCAGACACTCGTCAGGTAGAAGAAGAAATTAAAAACATTATTCCAGAAAGGGGTAATTGAAAGAACGGTGAATCATCCTCAACAATTTGTGTCCAATGTATATCCCACACCGAAGAAAGATGGGGTTGTGGAGTCATTCTAGACCTCACAAAATTAAATTCTTATGCTCAGTATAGGCATTTTAAAATGGTGACCTTCAACAATGCAAAGCAGTTGTTGTCACAAAGCTCTTATATGGCTACTATAGATCTAAAAGATGCTTATTATTCAGTACCATCATCGTTGTTTATTGATTGATATTGTTTATTGATATCTTTATTTCGAACGATTAAAAAAAGAGAATAAAAGAAAAGATGAAAACGAATAAATAAAGGAAAATTATGTATATACATATATATATATACATAAATACATACGCACATACATATACATGTACATATATCTACACATATACACACATACACATATACATAATATATATGTACATATGTTAATTAAAAAATCAAAAGCCAATTTCAACATAATATACATTACTCGTTGGAAAAGGGATAGGAAGAAGTCTATGCTTGTCAAGTCCTCCCCCCATTCGTCACCATAAACAAATGCAAAATTCAATAAAATAAACTAAAAAGACAATTCAAATAAAACTATTCCAATCCGCTCTACGCCCTTCCTCTCCCACCTCCCTATCCCCTCTCCCCAACATTCGCCACTCCCTCTCCCTCCCTCTTCCCATCCCTCTCCCCATCCTTTCCACCTCTAACACGCCCCCTCTACCTCTCCCTAGAGCTCTCCCTTTCCGCCCCACCTGTCCCCCTCTCCTCCCACTCTCCTCCCTCTCCCTCCCTCTATTCCCCTCCCTCTATTCCCCTCCATCCTCTCGCCTCATCTCTCCGCCCCTACTCTCTACCCCCCTCTCGCTACTCTCTCTCCCCTTTCTCTCTCCACCTCTCACCTCTCACTCTCCCACCCGCTCTCCCCGCTCCCGTCCCATCTCCCTTCCTCTCTCGCTCCCATCTCACCCCCTCTCTCACCCCTCTCTCCATCCTCTCCCTCCCTCTCTAGCCCCCTCAATCTCCTTCACTCTCTCCCTCCTCCCCTCTCTCCGTTTTCATCACCACTCCCCCTCCCGCTCCCCCTCTCACCCCTCGAATCCCGCCACCCCTTCTCTATCCACCTTCACACTCTTCCCTCTTACCCCTCCCCTTGCCCCCTTCCTCTCTCGCCCCTCCCTCTACCACTCTCGCTCCACAACCCTCTGCCCATCCCAATCCCTCTTGCCCCGCACTTCCCCTCCTATCCCTCTATCTCCCCACCCGCTCTCTCTCCGTCTCTCTCTCTCTCCATCTCTCACTCTCCCTCTCTCCCCTTCTCCTATCTCTCACTCCCCTCTCTCTTCCCTCTCTCTGTCCCCCTCTCTCCCCATCTGTCTCCCCCTCTTTCTCCCTCCACTCTCCCCCCTCTCCCTGTCTCTCCGCCTCTCTCTCTCTCTCAGTCTATCTCTGTCAGCGCCTCTAGCCCCTATCTCTCTTTCACACACTCTCCCTCCTCTTTCTCTCTCCGCTCACTCTCTCCCCTCTATTTCACTCCCCCTCACTCGATCCCTCTCTCACTCTTTCTCCTCTCTCCTCTCTCTCTGCCTCCCCTCAGTCTCTCCGTCTCCCCCCCTCCATTGTCCATTGCCTATTGTCTCTCCACATTTTCTCTCTCTCCCCCATTACCTTTTTCCCCTCTCTCTTCTCTCTCTCTCTCTCTCTCTCTCTCTCTCTCCCCCTTTCTTTCTCTCCCGCTTTCTTTCTCCCATTTTCCCTGCCTCCCTCTCTTTCTCCTTCCTCTCTTTGTCCCTCTCTGTCCCCTTTATCTCTCTTCCCCTCTCTGCCCCCCTCTCTCTCTCCGACCTCTCTCCCCTCTCGCTCTCTCCTTTCTCTCCCTCCCTCGCTCTTGCCCTCTCTCCAATCTCTCTCTCTCTCTCTTTCTTTCTCTTCTCCGTTCCCCACCCTCTTGCCCTCTCCCTCTATCTTCCCCCTTTCTTTCTCCGCCTCTCTCACTCCCCCCTTCCTCTCCCCCCCCCCTCTCTCCCTCCGCTCACTATCGGGACGGGGAGCGGCGGTCGGTGCCTGTTTCCTTTGCGTGGGAATCAGGCTGCGGTGTTGTTTACCTGCCGCAAGTCCCGGCCAAAGCAGCGATTGCCATGGAAACTGCGGCAGAGAGATTCACAATCCCAGCGGCTTTGTGTGCGACTTACTGTCCAGTGTGTGGGCAATGATAGTTTGTGGAGATGCCCCACTAGATAAACTTGAGTTCGTTGTATCGCTGTTTCTCCGGAGCTCACAGAGGAGTTCTCCCCTCTGTGATCGGCGTCTGGGCGCCGGGGACTCGGGCGAGAAGGCGACAATGTTGATCCGCTATCGCTCGTTTTATCTAGGACGAAGCTCACTGCGATTTCCCTGAAGAATTCAATTTCAAATTCAACATTTTTACTGGCGATTTGGCTCGGCTGATGGATCCTTTGTGTGTTGAAGGTCTGAGTCTCGGACTGCAGGATAAACCGGGAATGCCCCGTCACTCTCTCTGGAACTCTGCTCGGAATCTCAACTGTTGGTCGGACAACAGAAGCAGAAATGTGTTTGATTGAGGTTAGGGTGTGACCGGGTACAGAAGCGGGTATTTGGGGGTTGATGCAGAGACAGCAGATCAACAAATGTTTTTGTTTGTGTATGAAGTGACTGTAGATGCTGGTTTAAACCGAAGGAAGGCACATAAAGGTGGAGTTACACCGCGGATCAGGCAGCATCTCTGGGGAATAGCGATGGATGAATGTTCGGATCGATACACTTCTTCAGACTGAGTCAGATGAGAAGGGAACCAAAGATAAGGATCGTACTAGGAAAAATAAAGGAATATATGCAAAAAAACTGATAATCAAATAAATATCTACCCTATCATCTTCCCCTCCCACGGCCCCTCACTCTTGCCCTCCCACATCCCTCCCAACCCCTATCTCTGAACCTCCCGCTGCCCCTACCTCTGCCCCGTCCACTGACTATCCTCCTCGCTCTCCACTCTTTCCCCTTCATCACCCCTCAATGACATCCCCTCATCCTTCTCCCCCTCCCTCTCCCCCTCCTTTCTCCGCTCTACCTCTCTCTCCCTCTTCTCCCTCCGCCTCCCAATTCCTCTCCCCCTCACTTTCCCCAATCTCCCTCCCCTCCCGCTCCCCCACACCACCCCTGTTCCTCCCGCCACCCTCGCTTTCCTTTCCGGGTCCCCCTTCCTCTTCCGCTCCCTTCCTTTCCTCCCCTCCTCCTCCTCCCTCCCCTCCCCTTTCACCCTTTTTTACCCCTATAAGCTAAACCCGCGAAAGTACAAGGGGAGGAATCCCCTACAAGCCAATTACCGATACCGACGCGAACAAACATGGGAAGGTCACTACTTTGCCCGATCACAGAATAGTACACATAACATCCAGGTGCAGGCCACCCTTCTGGACCAATCACAGGTACCAACGGGAAGGCAAAGTAGAAACATGAACCCCCCTAACCAATTATAAGGATTGATTCAGCGTCTTTGTACTGAACCAGAACATAAACCTCTTGAGGAACCCAGGCAGAGTGGCAACAGGTGGGTCACATGGGCAGAAGCTTCCTGGAGCGTCTTCAGTTCCAGACTTAATGGAGCCAGCTAGTTCACATGGGTCTCCAGCCCCTTGCAAAGTGATGTCATTATTAATGAAGCCCGTTCTCTCACAGACACTTGCCTGTCTCTAAAATACCCAAACGCGTGCACTTTCACAAACACACCGTGTATCACTCCGTCAGTAGCACCCCACAGTGTTAGACCCCATCGGTACAAATCCACAGTGTATCACTCCATCAGTACTACCTCACAATGTTTCAACCATAAGTGCTACCCCACAGTGTATCAGTCCATCAGTGCTGCCGCACATTGTGCCAATCCATCCATACATCCCCAATGTGCTACTCTATCGGTACTACCCCACAATATATTAGAACAACAGTACTGCAGTAACCATTTAGATTAACTCAGTATGTTATAACTATAACCAGTTACCTTTCAATTTAATCTGCCTGTAATTATGTGGGCGGGATTGATACGTCGTTTGAGGTGTGTTGGCGGCTGGGATTCTCTCGCAGACTCGCTAGTAGTTTTAGTTTAGTTTGAAGAAGCATTGGGGAGAGGTCACAGCGTTCGACCATGCACGAGTTGGATCACGAGCAATATCAAAATGTGCTGATACAAGAAACAGTTTGGATGAATACTGTGTTTACTACTACTACAAATAAACTACTACCTAAGAGACTGCCTTTGGAAGATTTATTTCGACGGCATTTAATGGCTCGGGAGGGCTCGTGAGTGCGTTTCGATTATCTCCTGAACCGCTGTCTTCAATCATAGTGACTAAAGGAAAGAATCCTTGAAACGATATGAACAACCAGCCGTATGATTACTATCCCACATTATGTCACTCAGTCAGTACTACTCCACAGGTGTCACTCCATGATAACTACCTCACAGGTTACCATTACATCAGTACTGCCCCACAGTGTGTCACTCCATCAGAACTACCTCACAGGTTACCATTACATCAGTACTACCCCACAGTATGTCACTCCGTCAGTACCACGGCGAAGTCTTCCTCTCCATCATGACTACAATAAAGGGCCTGTCCTACCAGCATGCAACTCTCTGCGATCAACGCGACGAAACGAGAAGCTGGGGCCGTGCCGAGGTCGGATGATCCCCAGTACAGGGCCATTCCCGCCAGCATGCGCCTGCATGCGGCAAGCGCAACCAAACCGATAGCAGCGGGGGTCGCGCGGAGGTCGGGTGAGCGTCGCAACGCGGCGCAGAGTGAGGAGAACTTGGAGCGAAGTCTATGGTAAGTTCGCCAGGGCAAAGAGGGGCACATAGAGAGGGGCACAGAGGCACACACACAGACAGAGCCATGGAGCCACTCACATAGAGGGTCACGGAGGCACCTGCAGATAGGTTCACGGAGGCACGATGTGTAATGCGTGTAATGTGTAAGGCGACTGCGAGCCGACAAGCCATTGCCACGCGGAATTTTTGAACAGTCAGTTTTTCGGAGCCCCGCGCGATGTCGGGACAAACTCCGTACAATGGCTCCGGCGATCGCGCTAATCGCATAGAGTTGCATGCTTGTAGGACAGGCCCTTAATGTGTGTCACTCCGTCAGTGGTACCATTCATCAGTACTATCCCTCAGTATGTCACTCCATCAGAACCAATCCGAAGTTTGTCACTCCATCAGAAGAACCCCACAGTGTGTCACTCCATCAGTGCTGCCATACATTTGGTCACTTCATCAGTACTAATCCACAGCGTGTCACACCGTCAGTAACTCCCCAGAGTGATCCATCAGCACTACCCCACAGTGTGTCGGTCCTAGTACGACCACATAGTGCGTCACACCATCAGTGCTACCCCAACGTTTGTCTCTCCATCAGGACTACTCCACAATGTGTCACTCCATCAGTGCTACCCCACAGTTTATCACTCCATCAGCAATATCCCGGTGTGTGTCGGTCCCAGTACGACCCCATAGTGTGCCACACAATCTGTGCTACCCCAACCTTTGTCTCTCCTTCAGGACTATTCCACAGTGTCACTCCATCAGTGAGGCTCCCAGGACTGTCGCTCCATCTGTACTTCCCTGCAGTGTGTCAGTCCATCAATGATACACAGACGCTTGTCACTCCATCAGTACTATCCTACAGTGTGCCACTCCATTAGCTCTGTCACGTAGTAGCAGTCCATCATTACTATGCCAAAGTGTCTCCCCGTCAGTCCTATCCCACAGTATTCCACAACATCAGTACATGCACTCAGTGCGTCACTCTATCAATACTACCCCACAATGTATCACTTAATCTGTACCACTCCACAGTGACACTCCATCAGTACTACCCCACACTGTGTTAGTAGTTCAGTGCTAGCGCAAGGTGTGCCAACCCTTCCTTACCCTCACAGTGTGTCAGTCCGTCAGTACTATCCCACAGTGTGTGTCACTCCATCAGTGCTATCCCAGTGTGTCACTCCATCTGTAGCACCCCATAGTATCGATCCATCAGTACTGTCTTACAGCGCATCATTCCATCAGTACTACTCCACTGAATGTCGTTATATCAGTTCTACATCAGGTTATGTCACTCCATCAGTACGATCCCGCAGTGAGTCGATTCACCAGTTCCACCCCACTCCCATGGAGTGGCATTCCATCAGTAATATCCCACAGTGTGTGGCCCCTTTCAGTACTACTCCACAGAACGTAATTCATTCAGTACTACTCCACAGTGTGTCACTCCATCAGCTATGCCCCACTGTTTGTTACACCATCAGAACTTCCCCACAATGTGTCGCCAACAGACCCACCTGACAATTTATCATTGCAGCAGTATTATTCCACAGTATGTCACGCCATCACTCCCAACCCAAAGTGTGTCCTTCCATCAGAACTACTCCAGAATATGTCATACATCGGTGCTACCCCACAGCCTGTCACCCCATCAATACTACTCCACATTGTGTTGGTCCATCAGCACTACATCAAACTATGCCACTCCATCAGGACAACCACAGAGAATGGTGTCCTGGCCTCCTCCATTGTCAGAGTGAAGCCCAGCGCGAATTGGAGAAACAGCACCTCACATTTCGTTTGGGTCGCTAACACACCAGCGGTATGGACATTGACTTCTCTAACTTCAAATAGCCCTTGCTTTCAATCATTCTTCACCCTCTTCCCCTTCTCAGTTCTCCCACCAGTCTTACTGTCTCCGACTACATTCCCGCCGACTCCTGTGACATCAGTCCGAAGAAGGATCTCGCCCAAAAACGTCACCCATTCCTTCTCTCCAGTGATGCTGCCTGTCCCGCTGATTTACTGCATCATTCTGTGTCTAGTTACCCGGCAGTGCCACTGCATTTGTGCTACCATACATGTTATCACTTCATCAGTACTACATCTGTACCACTCCACAATATCTCACCCATCAGCAACGCGCCATAGTGTGTCACTTCATCAGTACTAACGCACAGTGCATCAATGCTCCACCTCAGTGAGTCACCCCATCAATACTACCCTACAGTGTGTAATTCCAATGCACCTCCACACAGTGTATTACTCCATCAATACTACCCCACCCCGTTTGTCACTTCAAATGTACTACTCCGGAGTGTCACTCCATCAGTGTGTCGCCAAAGTGTGTCATTCCATCAGTACTACTCCTCTGTGTCATTCCATCAGGACTACCCAACAGTGTTTCCGTCCATCAGTACTACCATAGAATGTGTTACTACCATCAATACAACCCAAGAGTGTCACTCCATCAGCACTGCCCTAGAATGTATCATTACATGAGTATCGCTTTCTCTATCAGTATTACAACACAACGTGTCATTTCATCTGGACTACCCACAGTGCCATTCCATAGGTACTAGCACAAAGTGTTATTATTTCAGTGCTACTCTGCAGCGTGTCATTACATCAGTACTAGCCACACTGTGTCACACCATACAAAGTTAATTGTCGGGATGGCGGGATGTTCACTTTTTTAGAGTATGGAGCAGCTGGGCTTGTACACACTGGAATTTAGAAGGATAGGAACAAAGAAACACATAAAATAGGTGCAGTAGGCCATTCGGCCCTTCGAGCCTGCACCGCATTCAATATGATCAAGGTTGGTCATTCAACTCAGTGCGCTGTACCTGCATTCTCACCATTACCCCTGACCCCTTTAGCCACAAGGGCCATATCTTAAATGTAGCCAATGAAGTGGCCTCAACTAGCTCCTGCGGCAGATAATTCTGGGTTCTTGGTTACTTTGTCCTCCAAAATATTCCAATTGGAATTTAAACTTGAGGTTTAATTCACCACTCTCTGTGTTAAACATGTTTCCATCATCTCGGTCCTAAAAGATTACCCCCTTATCCTTAAGCTGTGACCCCTTGTTCTGGAACTCACCAACATCGGGAGCAATCTTTCTGCATCTAGCCTGTCCAACTTCTTAAGAATTTTGTAAGTTTCTATAAGATCGCCCCTCACTCCATCAGAACCAATCGCGATTCTAGCGAGTACAAGCCGATTATATCCAGTCTTTCTTCATCTGAAAGTCCTGACATCCCATGAATAAGTCTGGTGACCTTTTTCTGTACTCCCTCTCTGGCAAGAAAGTATTTCCTCAGATTTGGATACCAAAACTGTACGCAATACTCCAGGTGTGGTCTCACAAAGACCCTGTACAACTGTATTAGAACCTCCCTGCTCCTATACTCAAATCCTTCTGCTATGAATGCCAACATGCCATTCGCTTTCTTCACTGTCTGCTGCACCTAAATGTCTACTTTCAATGACTCGTGTACCATGGCACCTAGGTCTAGTTGCATCTCCCCTTTTCGTAATCGGCCACCATTCATAAAATAAGGATGAGAGGTTATCTCATTGAAACATGTACATTGTTAATGGCTTGGACACACTAGAGGCAGGAAGCATGTTCCCGATGCTGGGGGAGTCCAGAACCAGGGGCGACAGTTTAAGAATAAGGAGTACGCCATTTAGAACGGAGACGAGGAAACACTTTTTCTCACAGAGAGTGGTCAGTCTGTGGGATTCTCTGCCTCAGTGGGCGGTGGAGTCAGGTTCTCAGAATGGTTTCAAGAGAGGGCTAGATTGGGTTCTTAATTATAGTGGAATCAGGGAACACAGGGAGGTTTCACGGCAGTCGGGTCACGACCCGTGACTCTTGCTGTTGCTCCCCCAAGTGGATTACACGTGATGAACTGCAGGTCAGCACTGACAGCGTAGCGGGCCCGTTAAAACCCGACCGCCGAAATTACCAACATTTGCAGTGTAAATAATTATGGAAAGCGGGATAAGCGTCAGATACATTTAGCCTACTTCAGAATTCCAAACGTGAGGAGGAATGACGGTATATGCTACCTTCATTTCGCTTCACTTTTGGAATTCTGTGGTTGGGTACGTGTCTCCCACACTTACCCCGACTTCCACAAATGTTTACAGCGCAGCAATTCAACATTTTGGCGGTTTTTAACAGGTCGGAAAGTACGCGTTTCTTGCATTAATGACATGTACCGGAAGTGACGGATGTCCTCCAGATGGATTGAGCGGCTCCGTGCGTCAAACCCGATGACCCAGTGACCTTACGTGCAACCCCCTATTGGGAGAAGGCAGCTACGGGGTACTGATTGGCTATGATCAGCCATGATCAAAGTGAATGGCGGTACTGGCTCAAAGGGCCAAATGGCCTCCTCATGTTCCTATTGTTTATTGTCTATTGTCTATCACGACAACGCCTCAGCGTGTCATTCCAGTAGAACTACGTCACGGTGTGTCAATGCATCAGTACTATTCCACAGTGTCATTCCAATGGTGCTGCCCCACAGTTTCACTTCCATCACGTAGACAATTGTGCTGGGGAAACTCAACGGGAGCAGCAGCATCTATGGAGCGAAAGAAATAGGCAACGTTTCGGGGCGAAACCCTTCTTCAGTCTGTCACTTCCATCAGTACTATCCAACATAATGTCAGTCCTTCAGTACCACCACAGTCTGTCCCTCCATCAGTACCACCACAGTGTGTCCCTCCAACCGTACCACCACAGTGTGTCCCTCCATCAGTACCCCACAGTGTGTCCCTCCATCAGTACCACCAGTGTGTTCCTCCATCAGCACCACCACAGTGTGTCCCTCCATCAGTACTCACTGTGAGTCCCTTCATCGGTGGAAAGAGAGAAGGCAGCCCATAGAGGAGGAATAGAGAGCGTAGGAGAGAGATTCACAGTTCAGTGAGTGTGAAAGCAGTAAGAGTGGGGGGATGGAGAAATAGAGGAGGGAGAGGTGATGAAGGCAGAGAATGTTATTGTCCCATGGTATAGTCAGATCTATTCCAGGCAAGCAGGGAGTGCATGGTTCCCGGGGTCAGTCAGCGGGAATGTGGGGTTGAGGTCACAGTCAGTGAAGCCGCGACCATATTGAGTGCGATCATATGATACGGCGAGGTGATCTGTTGAAGCAGAGTGCGGGGCGGGGGGGCGCATTTTAGTCCGAGATGATCTATTGAACTAATACCTCAACCTGTGGACAAAGATCGGCCAGTTCAGTCCACCTTCAAACTGGGCACCAGTAGCCCGGAGAGGGCCCCTGGAATTTGGCATTGCCCTGCAGAGTGAAACGGATCGAAGGAAATCAGACAAACAACGTGAGGTGGAGAGTTGGATCTGATGGAGTTTGAAACAATATCCCCTTTGCTGGAACAATGGCGCCGCTCCCAATTTCCATCCCTCAGTGTCTATCGCCACAATTCCCAGTCTTTGGAGTTTCTCAATCAATTCCCCGAATAAATCACAACCTGTCTGTCTCAGCAGGGATTTCACTCGGCTGATGTCATCTGTTTGTGAATCGTCATAATGTATATTGTTAAACTCTGTTGAAACTTCACTGTCCCGGTGGAGACGGGAAATGGTATAAAATCTCCATGAATGTTCTGCCCCAGCACTGCATTCATAGACATTACCGGTAGCTCAAGGGGACACGTCGCTGGCAGAGAAATGGGGGCAGAGCTGCGGAAATATATCAATGTTGAGAGAATCTTGTACGCGATCATTGCTGCCGTTGGAGTCCCTGGTAAGTGAGGAGAACAATTCATGTTTTATAACTTCATCCGTGTGTTTACTGGTGTTGACCTGATTCTGATCGTGTTACAAGTTCCCAACTGATGATCGTTGTACAAGAATATGTGAAGAATATAAATACTCTCAGTGAAATATTTGTGAATTAACGCTGCTGTGATTTGTCTTATTTTCAGGCAGTTGAGACAAACCGTCTTTTTCTCTCACTGCTGCCGGCCGGGAGCCACTAGAATATTGTTCTTGCCTTCAGTGGCACCTTGCCCAGAGTTGTCCCAGTGCTCGGGACAGGCAGGCAGGCAGCTCTCCGGGACGGTGTGACTGGGAGAGAGGGGTTCACATTGTGAAGTTCACTGTGACTGAGTTATTGATCAGAGTGAACAGCCGCTCCTGTGGACACTGTGTCTCACTCACTGTGGAGTCTGTCTGTCAAAGTCGGATTCCCCCCGCAGCCTGTTGGTCAATAATTGGATCGATCCCCTGGACCAGTGGCAGCGGATCTACCGGCGTGTGCGCGTGTGTGTGTGTGTGTGTGTGTGTGTGTGTGTGTGTGTGTGTGTGTGTGTGTGTGTGTGTGTGTGTGTGTGTGTGTGTGTGTGTGTGTGTGTGTGTGTGTGTGTGTGTGTGTGTGTGTGTGTGTTGTTGTTACTGAACTGAACTTACTGTGGAATTAATACATTAACGGAGACACTCTGCTGCCGGATTCCATGTTGTCCCTGCATTCCCTCTGGAAGCCTCCTCGTCCCCATCAGATGCCGAGTTCCCAGAGCCCTGGTTAATCGCGGCCGGCGGCTCACAGTTAGTGTCTGTGAAAGCGGCCCCATCAGAGACTGTGAGCAGCAGCAGGGTTCACTATAGAAAGGGCCATTGCGCCTATTGTACCGGGTGGCTGTCGTTCCCTCCCCGCACTTTACCCCATCCTTCCGTCACCTTATCTCCTCTCCCCTGAAGCAGGCAGGCAGGTCGAGCACAGTCGGAGCCGTCTCTGACATTGTTAAACTTGCAGCTGCCGCGCACCGACTCCAACACTCCTGGTCTTGAGCTGAAAGTCGAGTCGGTGTTTAGTCAGCCCCGGACACCGTGTTGTGTAAATGCCCAGTGTCCGTTCCCTTGTCTTTCCGCAGTGAATTTAGTGGCGATTGTGATCCTGTCCCGGGGAAAGTGCGGCCTCTCCACCTGCACCACTCGCTACCTGGTGGCCATGGCAGCGGCCGATCTATTGACCGTCATCACCGAGGTCATTTTGACTTGGATCCGAATTCATTAGCTTTATTATAGTGTCCTGTCCATCACCCCTGTGTGCCGTGTTATCCAAGTACTGAGGTCTGCAGCAACAGACTGTTCTGTCTGGTTCACCGTTACTTTCACGTTTGATCGTTTTGTCGCCATTTGTTGCCAGAAGCTGAAAACTAAGTATTGCACCGGGAAAACTGCGGCTACAGTTCTGGCAACAGCCGGCGTTGTGCTCTGTCTGGAAAACGTTCCCCGCTACTTCGCGGTGGTACCCAGATATTTCTTCGAGAATATCCCGCGGCAGTGTGGCACGGTGGACAGCTATTTCACTGACCCCGGATGGGTGGCATTTGACTGGATCGACACGCTTTTAACTCCGCTCCTTTCTTTCGCTGTAATCCTGCTGCTCAACGCTCTGACAGTCCGCCACATGTTAGTGGCCAGTCGGGTCCGTAAGGGGCTGAGGGGTGAGAGCAAGGGGGAGAACCGCAGTGACCCGGAGATGGAGAGCAGGAGGAAGTCTATGGTTTTACTCTTCAGCATCTCCGGCAGCTTCATCCTGCTGTGGCTGACGGTGGTTGTATACTTCGTCTATTATCAGATCACAACAATTGGAAATGTCCGCAATGACTCTCAAAAGATCTTGCACCGCGTCGCGGCTTTGCTGAGGAATCTCAGCTGTTGCACCAACACATTTATTTACGTGGTGACCCAGTCCAAGTTCAGGGAGCAGGTGAAGAGCGCGGTGAAATATCCGCTCACCTCAGTGCTTCGGCTCATTAATAAATCCCCGCCCTGAGCGCATCCATCCCAGAGGCGGCCGCAGTCTCTCAGTTCCGGGCTCCGGCTCCTAACATTCACCACCGCAGACATGAGGGAGGGAGGGAGGGAGGGAGGGAGGGAGGAGCTGGCCAAAGTTGACTGGAAAGATGCCCTAGCAGGAATAACAATGGAGCAACAAGAGCAGGTATTTCTGGGTATAATACAGAAGGTGCAGGATCAGTTCATTCCAAAGAGGAAGAAAGATTCCAAGGGGAGTAAGGGGCGACCGTGGCTGACAAGGGACGTTTGGGACAGTACAAAAATAAAGCGAAGATGTACAATGTAGCAAAGATGAGAGGGAAGCAAGAGGATTGGGTGATGTTTAAAGATCAACAGAAGATAACCAAAAAAATAATACGGGGAGAAAAGATGAGGTACATGGATAGAGAGATTAATGGGGAGAGAGAGAGGGGGAGGGAGAGAGAGAGAGGATAGAGAGAGAGGGGAGAGGGAGAGAGATAGTAGAGAGAAAAAGAGGGGAGAGGGGGGTGTAGAGAGAGGGAGAGAGAGAGAGAGGGTAGACGGGGAGAGGGGGGAGGGGAGGGAAGGAGAAACGAAATGGGAAGAGAGAGACTGTGAGGGAGAGAGACGAGGAGAGAGAGGGGTGATGGGGAGAGAGAGAGATGGAGGGGGAGAGAGTGGAGGTAGAGAGGGAGAGAGGGAGGGGGAGAGAGAGACGGTGAGAGATAGACAGGGATAGAGAGACGAGGATAGAGAGAGGGGCGGGGGAGAGGGAGGGAGAAGGAGGGTAGAAAGGGGAGAGACGGGGGTACAGAGGGAGATGAGATGGGACAGAGAGATGGGTGGGGAGGGGGGATAGAGAGAAGGGGAGAAAGAAAGGGGGATAGAGAGAGGGAGGGAGAGAGGGGGAGTGGGGAGGGAGAGAGATGAGTGACGGAAGAGAGGGCGAGAGAGGGAGGGAGAGAAAGGAGAGAGCGAGGGGAGAGAGAGGGGGAAGAGTGAGAGGGGGAGAGGGCAGAATGATAGAGGACGAGAGGGTGATGGAGAGGGAGATTGGGATTGAGAGGGGGGAGATGGAGGAGAAAGAGAGGGGGCATGTAAAATGGGAAGGAGAGAGGAGAGGGAGAGAGGAGTGAGAGGGGAGACAGAGAGAAAGGGAGAGAGAGAGTCGAGGGACAATAGACAATAGACAATGGAGGGGGAGAGAGGGAGAGTGAGGGGAGGGAGAGAGATGAGAAAGTGGCTGAGAGAGACGGAGAGGGAGAGAGGGGAGAGAGAGTGGGGGAGAGCGGAGAAAGAGCGAGATAGAGATGCAAGATACGGGGAGAGAGAGTGGAGGGGGGAGAGGCGGAGAGAGTGGGGGATATAGTGAGGGGAGAGATACGGGGAGGGACAGATGTAGAGAGATGGAAACAAAAGTCTGAGAGAGAGGGAGGGAGGGAGGAGCTGGCCAAAGATGACTGGAAAGATGCCCTAGCAGGAATAACAATGGAGCAACAAGAGCAGGTATTTCTGGGTATAATACAGAAGGTGCAGGATCAGTTCATTCCAAAGAGGAAGAAAGATTCCAAGGGGAGTAAGGGGCGACCGTGGCTGACAAGGGACGTTTGGGACAGTGCAAAAATAAAGCGAAGATGTACAATGTAGCAAAGATGAGAGGGAAGCAAGAGGATTGGGTGATGTTTAAAGATCAACAGAAGATAACCAAAAAATACAATACGGGGAGAAAAGATGAGGTACATGGATAGAGAGATTAATGGGGAGAGAGAGAGGGGGAGGGAGAGAGAGAGGATAGAGAGAGAGGGGAGAGGGAGAGAGATAGTAGAGAGAGAAAGAGGGGAGAGGGGGGTGTAGAGAGAGGGAGAGAGAGAGAGAGAGGGTAGACGGGGAGAGGGGGGAGGGGAGGGAAGGAGAAACGAAATGGGAAGAGAGAGACTGTGAGGGAGAGAGACAAGGAGAGAGAGGGGTGATGGGGAGAGAGAGAGATGGAGGGGGAGAGAGTGGAGGTAGAGAGGGAGAGAGGGAGGGGAGAGAGAGACGGTGAGAGATAGACAGGGATAGAGAGACGAGGATAGAGAGAGGGGAGGGGGAGAGGGAGGGAGAAGGAGAGAGAGGGTAGAAAGGGGAGAGACGGGGGTACAGAGGGAGGTGAGATGGGACAGAGAGATGGGTGGGGAGGGGGGATAGAGAGAAGGGGAGAAAGAAAGGGGGATAGAGAGAGGGAGGGAGAGAGGGGGAGTGGGGAGGGAGAGAGATGAGTGACGGAAGAGAGGGCGAGAGAGGGAGGGAGAGAAAGGAGAGAGCGAGGGGAGAGAGAGGGGAAAGAGTGAGAGGGGGAGCGGGCAGAAAGATAGAGGAAGAGAGGGGTGATGGAGAGGGAGATTGGGATTGAGAGGGGGGAGATGGAGGAGAAAGAGAGGGGGCATGTAAAATGGGAGGGAGAGAGGAGAGGGAGAGAGGAGTGAGAGGGGAGACAGAGAGAAAGGGAGAGAGAGAGAGTCGAGGGACAATAGACAATAGACAATGGAGGGGGAGAGAGGGAGAGTGAGGGAAGGGAGAGAGATGAGAAAGTGGCTGAGAGAGACGGAGAGGGAGAGAGGGGAGAGAGAGTGGGGGAGAGCGGAGAAAGAGCGAGATAGAGATGGAAGATACGGGGAGAGAGAGTGGAGGGGGGAGAGGCGGAGAGAGTGGGGGATATAGTGAGGGGAGAGATACGGGGAGGGACAGATGTAGAGAGATGGAAACAAAAGTCTGAGAGAGAGGGAGGGAGGGAGGAGCTGGCCAAAGATGACTGGAAAGATGCCCTAGCAGGAATAACAATGGAGCAACAAGAGCAGGTATTTCTGGGTATAATACAGAAGGTGCAGGATCAGTTCATTCCAAAGAGGAAGAAAGATTCCAAGGGGAGTAAGGGGCGACCGTGGCTGACAAGGGACGTTTGGGACAGTGCAAAAATAAAGCGAAGATGTACAATGTAGCAAAGATGAGAGGGAAGCAAGAGGATTGGGTGATGTTTAAAGATCAACAGAAGATAACCAAAAAATACAATACGGGGAGAAAAGATGAGGTACATGGATAGAGAGATTAATGGGGAGAGAGAGAGGGGGATGGAGAGAGAGAGAGGATAGAGAGAGAGGGGAGAGGGAGAGAGATAGTAGAGAGAGAAAGAGGGGAGAGGGGGGTGTAGAGAGAGGGAGAGAGAGAGAGAGGGTAGACGGCGAGAGGGGGGAGGGGAGGGAAGGAGAAACGAAATGGGAAGAGAGAGACTGTGAGGGAGAGAGAGAGAGAGAGAGAGAGAGAGAGAGAGAGAGAGAGAGAGAGAGAGAGAGAGAGAGAGAGAGAGAGAGAGAGAGAGAGAGATAGCGGAGAGAGAGAGAGGAGGGAGAGGGAGAGAGAAAGAGGGATGGAGAGAGAGGATGAGAGAGAGGGGGGGGAGAGAGAGGAGGCGAGAGCGAGGAATGTGAAAGAACGAGAGAAATAGGGTAGAAAGAGGGGAAGAGAGGGAGACGAAGAGAAAGTGAGAGACGGGGAGAGAGGGGGAAGAGAGGGAGAGGGAGAGAGGGAGGAGGAGAGAGAGGGAGAATGGGAGAGAGAGACGGGGAGAGACGTGGAGAGACGAAGATTGAGAGAGGGAGAGGGAGGAGTAAGAGGGGGGAGTGCGGGAGAGAGAAGATAGAGAGCGGGGAGAACGGGAGAGAGAGGTATAGAGGGGAGGGAGAGGGGGCAAGAGAAATGGAGGGGAGAGAGAGGGGGGTAGAGAGAGGGGGAGAGAGAGGGAAATATGGGGGACTGAGAGGGGAGGGAGAAAGCGGGAGAAAGACAGGAGAGAGAGGAGAGAGGGAGAGAGAGGGAGGATGGAGAGGGGAGAGAGGGGGGAGAGAGGGGAGAGAGGGGGAGGGAGGGGGGAGAGAGAGTGAGGGAGAGAGCAGAGAGAGGGGGAAATAAAAATGTGAGATAATCGGGGAGAGATAGAGAGAGGGTCCGAGAGAGAGAGACATGAAGAGAAAGAGGATAAAAGATAGAGGTGTAGAGAGTGATAGAGAGATAGAGGGTAGAGCTCCGGCGAGAGAGAGATGGAGAGAGATAGAAAGAGAGAGTCGGGGAGAGAGAGACAGGGAGAGAGAGAGGAGAACAAAGAGAAGGGGAGGCGGTGAGAGAGGTGCAAGAGAGAGAGACCGGAGAGAGAGAGTGGAGAGAGAGTGAATGCAGAGAAAGATATAAGGGGAGAGTGGAGGGGAGAGACAGAAGGAAAAGAGTGGGAGGGGGAGCGGTGGGAGATAGATAGCCAGAGAGACGAGAGGGGGACGGACAGAGGGGGAAAGAAGAGAGAGGGAGAGAATTACCTGCCGGGCAAATATTCTACTTGGGTGCACGGGGTTTGGGGCGTGGGCGGGCATGTCCTGGTTTTATCAGTGTTCTCGACAAACCGAAAAATGATTCGTGTCACCTAGTGAAATATCGATAACTGGGCCCAGATCTGGTCTTTGGTTTGCACCCTTGGCTATGCTTCAGCTGTCGTGTTGTCTCTTCCTGTTTTATTGTCAGCCACTTTGACATTGTTTCTTTTCAGGGATTTGAATGGGAACAACATCACAAGAATCACCAAATCAGCCTTTTCAGGATAAGACATTTGTGAGTTATGTAAGTCCAGATCTTGCTTTTTGCACGATTTGATTACATTTCTGCTGCTGCTTCTTGCTTCCAGCTGTTCAATTTCTGCCATTAATGTTTATGTTTTGTAAATTGCTGCTTGTTATTTAATACAACGTTTCACAGTCCCCTGTGAATGAAGTGCAGGAGTGCGGTGTTGTTGGGATTAGTACAAGGCCGAGTGAGCAAAGACTATATTCCAAAGTATTGTCCCTATCATATTGACGCCTGAGACTGCGAATTATAATGGGATGTACAGTGTCCTCTATAATGTTTGGGACAAAGACCCATCATTTATTTATTTGCCTCTGTACTCCATAATTTGAAATTTGAAACAGTTGCTCAAGGGCACATTGTCAGATTTTAATAAAGGTAATTTGTATACATTTTGATTTCACCATGTATAAGTTACAGCAGTGTTTAGTCATAGTCCCCCCATTTCAGGGCACCTTAATGTTTGGGACACAGCAATGTCATGTCAATGAAATTAGTCATCTTTAGTATTTTGTTGCATATTCTTTGCCTGCAATGACTGCTTGAAGTCTGCGATTCATGGACATCACCAGTTGCTGGGCATCTTCTCTGGTGATGCTCTGCCAGGCCTGTATTGCAGCCTTCTTTAGCTGATGCATATTTTGGGGGCTTCTCCCCTTCAGTTTTCTCTTCAGCATATAAAAGGCATGGGTTCATATCGGGTGATTGACATGGCCACTCAAGAATTGACCATTTTTTAGCTTTGAAAAACTCTTTTGTGGCTTTAGCAGTATGTTTGGGATCATTGTCTTGTTATAGAATGAACCGCCAGCCAATGAGTTTTGAGGCATTTGTTGGAACTTGAACAGATAGGATGTGTCCGAATCCTTCAGAATTCATTATGCTTCTAGCGTCACCAGTTGTATCCTCATGTATTAAGATAAGTGAGCCTGTACCTTCAGCAGCCATGCATGCCCAGGCCATAACACCCCACCTCACAGATGAGGTGGTATGCTTTGGATCTTGGGCAGTTCCTTCTCTCCTCCATACTTTGCTCTTCTCATCACTCTGATATGTTAATATTCATATCGTCTGTCCTCAAGACCTTTTACCAGAACAGTGCTTGCTCTTTTAACCAATTCTTGGCCAACTGTAACCTGGCAATTCTATATTTTGTGACTACCCAGTGGTTTGCATCTTGCAGTGTAGCCTCTGTATTTCTGTTCATGAAGTCTTCTGTGAACAGTGGTCATTGACAAATCCACACCCGACTCCTGAAGAATAATTCTGATCTGTCGGACAGGCATTTGGGGTTTTTCTTTATTATAGAGGGAATTCTTCTGTCATCAGCTGCAGAGGTCTTCCTTGGCATGCCAGTCCCTTTGCGATCAGTAGCTTCACTCTTTCTTCTTAATAATGTTCCAAACAGTTGATGTTGGTAAGCCTAACGTTTGGCTGATACCTCTAACTGTTTTATTTTCGTTGTTCCATCTCATAATGACCTCGTTGACTTTCATTGGCACCATTTTGCTCCTCATGTTGATAAACCGCAATAAAAGTTTCAGAAGTTGATGGAAAGTCTGGAGGAAAGACTAGGTGCTGAGAGCTCTCTTATACCTTCATTAAGGAGGCAATTAAACACACATGAGCAATTACAAACGCCTGTGAAGCCATGTGTCCCAAACATTATGGTGCCTGAAATCGGGGGACTATAAATAAACACAGCTGTAATTTCTACATGGTGGAACCAAAATGTATAAAAATGGCCTTTAATAAAGGCTTCCATTAGAATTGCAGGATGTTGCATCGTTGGTTGCCCGAGGTGCTTGCTTGTTGTAGCCAGTCAAGGTATTGGAAGTGCATGGAAGGCAAGTTTCACTGTTGTCCAGGATTCTGTGATACTTCTGCTGGGTCTGAGATCTTGATTTTCAAACCATTTGCCTCAGCCTACTGAGAGCTGTGTTGGCACAATGAATGACGGCTGTGATGAATTGGATCATTGATTCTGTCCTCGCCAAGAGATGGCTTCCAAGGTACAGGACATGGCCCAGGCTATCACTACGAAGCTTTGTTGGAGAGCGGAGTACTACGCTGTGGACAAATTAGTTGGAGAACTTGTGTAAGCAGGTAAATAACAAAATATTCAGTTGATGATTATATGGAGAAAGATGTGTTTTGGAAAGACAGGACTGCTATTGAGCCATGTGGCTGCACATATTGCACTTTAGTATATCCATCTGACTGGATAAGTGGATGGATTTCCCCTGGCAAAATGGTTTATTTGCATTCTAGGCATCAGTTTAAGTATTCATCCCACGTGATGGAAGCCATGCCAACAGCCTGTTCGTCTCTTCAACTTTTTTTGTTATTTTTTAGTATGTCTTAAAATATGTTTTAATGTTTCCCAAAGGTAGACAAAAAAGGTGGAGAAACTCAGCGGGTGAAACAGCATCTAAGTAGGGAAGGAATATGTGACGTTTCAGGTCAAGACCCTTCTTCAGACTGATGTGGCGGTGCGGGGGGCAGGAAGAAGAAATGAAGAGGCGAAGACAGTGGGCTGTGGGAGAGCTGGGAAGGGGAGGGTAAAGAGGGAGAAAGCAAGGACTACCTGAAATTGGAAGTCAATGTTCATACTGCTGGGGTGTAAATTTTCACAGTATGTTTTATGTGGGGGGGAAGAGGGGGGGGGGATTGGGGGAAACCATGTTCAGTCACTTACCCTGGTGGAGAAGCGGTTTTCTCCGTGTCATGTCTCCGTCCCACCCTGAGGCCTAACAACTTGGATTGGTGCGGCCTTTCCTGGAGACCAGCCTGCAGCTTCTGGGCACGGACTTACCATCGTGGAGCGGAGAGCCTTTGCTGAGGATCGCTGTGGATGTGCTCCGACCCCGGGGCCTGTGGACTTTAACATCGCGAAGCCGCGATCTCCGGTAAGAAGAGGCCGACTGGAGAGCTCCATGCCGCGGAGTGTTACGATCCGTCCCGACGCCGGAGTTTCCATCATCCCGATGCGAGGGCTTGGACATCGGGCCGTTGGAAGCTGGCGACTATGGAAGGTTCAGCCCCGACTACGGGTGAACAAAGGAGCAAGATCACTGAACTTGAATGCATTCCATCACAGTTAGGAATGTGGATTCCACTGTGGTGGATTGTTATGTTAAATTTTGTTGTGTAATGGATTTTTTTTACTTGTATGGCTGTATGGTAATTCAAATATGACTATACCACAATTGGTGCATGTGACAATAAATGTGAACTTGAACTTGAAGTTAAAACGTAGGCTAATTTTGGTAGGTCGGCAATGTTGTAGACCCAGCATTTCATGTGACTTTTGTGTATTTCGAACAGAAGAAAAGAATAAAAAGCAAGTGTGAAACACCATACAAAAAACAATAGAATATTTATACAGTGTCATCAACAGTATCTATAAATAAATGAAATCATATGTGTCCGAAAAGGAGCAGGAAGGAGCCAACGCTTATTAATTCCCACCCCTTATTCAACTGCTTATAATTATCTTATACAAATATAGCAGCTATATGTACACCGTATGTACACCAGCAGATATATGTACACCAAATTATTTACATTTATACACAACTCAAATATTTACAAAGCCAAACAAAAAAAAGAGCGAAAAAAAGAAAATACAAAAGAATAAACCCTCATGTACTAGACAGTATCTCTTAGTCATGTATACAACCCATCACCCTATAATCACCCTTCCCAATACAATCAGTATAACAAATATCCCACTCACAGTCACCTATCCTCACCCCAATATCCTTTAAAAAAAGGTGTTTTGTACATCTTTTTAAACTGAATTATGTTTGTGCTAAGTTATATTACCTGTTCCAGACCATTCCACAAATTCACCCCACAGATTGCTATGTACATACTTTTAATTATGTTCCCCTCTCAAATTATACCCACCCTGTCTTTCCATAAACAGTTTTTGTATATTTCCTGGAAGTAAATTATTTCTTGCTTTGTACATGATTCGTGCAGACTTAAATTTAACCAGATAGGTGAACTTCAGTGTATGTGACTTTAAGAATAATAAATTGGTATGTTCAAGATATCCAACATTATTGATAATCCTAATTGCTCTTTTTTTGTAATGTACATAACGGCTGTAGGTTGGTTTTGTAGGTGTTACCCCATATCTCAACGCAGTAACTCAGATATGGCAATATGAGTGTATTTTCAGAGTATAAAATGATTTGTGATCCAGAATGTGTCTTGATTTTCCCAATATTGCTATAGACTTTGCCAGTTTTGCTTTGACGTGGTTTATATGCGCTTTCCAGCAGGTTTTGTGGTCCAAGATCACACCAATATATGTATTTTCATATACTCTTTCTATACTTATGTTATCTATTTTCAATTGTACTTGAGGGTTTGTTTTATGTTTTCCAAATATCATCTTTGATTTGCTTAAATTTAGCGACAATTTGTTTACATCAAACTACTGTTTTAATTTATTCATTTCTGATGTGATGACCTCCAAAAGCTGCTTCAAATTGGCACGGGAACAAAAGATATTCGTATCATCGGCAAATATAATCAATTTCAGTATATTTGATTCTCTGCACATGTCGTTAATGTATATTATGTAAAGCTTTGGCCCTAACACAGACTCTTGAAATACTCCACAAGTTATGAAAGTTATGAAGTTCATGAAAGTTGATTTATGTTCACCTATTTCTACAAATTGTTGCCCGTTTCTTAAATAGCTTCTCACCCAATCCAATCCAACTCCTCTGATGCCATCCCTATCCAGTTTCATGAGTAAAATGTCATGATTTACGGTATCAAATGCATTTTTTAAATCCATGAATATTCTCACTGAAAGTGTTTTTATTATCTATGCAATAATAAAAATGTTGCCAGTGGGTTTTCTGGATTTAGTAGTAAACTGTTACCAAAATGATAGCCCTGGGGACTTCCGGCAGCGCTGTGGAGTAGGAGGAACAAGCGCCGACCAGCTCCGCAAAAACTGTATTAAAAACTGGAAAAAACGGGGTTATTTTTAGCTACTTACCAGAGAGGAACGTTTGTGAACGGCACCGGCAGCCAGATAAGGTCCGTGACGTCATCAGGCGCGCGACTTTTACAGCAGTAATGTCGATGAAAAGAACTCCCCCTCCCAAAGAGAACAAATCTGTGCTGAAAAAAGATGTAGGCCTAGTTGAAGCCTCGACCTCGAGTTTGACTGGCTCTCTGGAGGATATCCCAAGGAAGAAATCTGAAATGGAGGATCTGAAAGCCACCATGATGGGTGAGTTTAAAAAAATGAAAAAAGAATATAAGGAAGAATTTAAACTGCTCAGAGCTGACATTGAAGTAATTAAAGAGTAAGTTAAAGAAGAGTTGAAAAATGGTTGTAACCACAGTCAAAATTATGATGGATGAATGGAAGATAAAAGCAGATGCTGATCTTAAACAACAGATGGATGAAGTTAATCAGAAAGTTGGCGGTTTGGAACTCGCGGTCGATTCAAGTGCTAAGGCGAATGACAAATTTATCTCCGAGAACAAGCGTTTAACAAATTTATTGAATAAAATAACTGAGAAATGTGTTGACTTGGAAGGAAGGCAACGGCGCAAGAACTTGCATATTGTGGGTGTGCGTGAAGGCAAGGAGGGAGCTCAAGACACCAGAGAATTTGCAGCAAATCTCCTGAAGAATGTTTTGAATCTGGATCAAGCACCCTTACTTGGCCGAGCACACAGAGCACTGAGATGACGTTCAAAGACAGGTTCGCCACCAAGACAACTGATTGTGAAAGTAGTCTACGATCATGTTCTGGAAGATATGATGAAGATTATAATTTGCAAACAGAATCTGTTTTATGATGGTGACAAGATCAGCATATTCAGAGATTATCCTGCGGAAGTGGCCAGGAGAAGAGCCCTTTTTACTGAAACAAGGCGCATCCTCAGGAATATAAAGGGCGTGAGATATGGTCTGATGTACCCTGCCACATTACGAGTGAGCTACGACAATAAAGAGCACCACTTCAATAAATTTGTTAAACGCTTGTTCTCGGAGATAAATTTGTCATTCGCCTTAGCACTTGAATCGACCGCGAGTTCCAAACCGCCAACTTTCTGATTAACTTCATCCATCTGTTGTTTAAGATCAGCATCTGCTTTTATCTTCCATTCATCCATCATAATTTTGACTGTGGTTACAACTTCATTTTTCAACTCTTCTTTAACTTACTCTTTAATTACTTCAATGTCAGCTCTGAGCAGTTTAAATTCTTCCTTATATTCTTTTTTCATTTTTTTAAACTCGCCCATCATGGTGGCTTTCAGATCCTCCATTTCAGATTTCTTCCTTGGGATATCCTCCAGAGAGCCAGTCAAACTCGAGGTCGAGGCTTCAACTAGGCCTACATCTTTTTTCAGCACAGATTTTTTCTCTTTGGGAGGGGGAGTTCTTTTCATCGACATTACTGCTGTAAAAGTCGCGCGCCTGATGACGTCACGGACCTTATCTGGCTGCCGGTGCCGTTCACAAACGTTCCTCTCTGGTAAGTAGCTAAAAATAACCCCGTTTTTTCCAGTTTTTAATACAGTTTTTGCGGAGCTGGTCGGCGCTTGTTCCTCCTACTCCACAGCGCTGCCGGAAGTCCCCAGGGCTATCGTTTTGGTAACAGTTTACTACTAAATCCAGAAAACCCACTGGCAACCTTTTTATTATTGCATAGATAATAAAAACACTTTCAGTGAGAATATTCATGGATTTAAAAAATGCATTTGATACCGTAAATCATGACATTTTACTCATGAAACTGGATAGGGATGGCATCAGAGGGGTTGGATTGGATTGGGTGAGAAGCTAGTTAAGAAACGGGCAACAATTTGTAGAAATAGGTGAACATAAATCAACTTTCATGAACTTCATAACTTTCATAACTTGTGGAGTATTTCAAGAGTCTGTGTTAGGGCCAAAGCTTTACATAATATACATTAACGACATGTGCAGAGAATCAAATTACTGAAATTGATTATATTTGCCGATGATACGAATATCTTTTGTTCCCGTGCCAATTTGAAGCAGCTTTTGGAGGTCATCACATCAGAAATGAATAAATTAAAACAGTAGTTTGATGTAAACAAATTGTCGCTAAATTTAAGCAAATCAAAGATGATATTTGGAAAACATAAAACAAACCCTCAAGTACAATTGAAAATAGATAACATAAGTATAGAAAGAGTATATGAAAATACATATATTGGTGTGATCTTGGACCACAAAACCTGCTGGAAAGCGCATATAAACCACGTCAAAGCAAAACTGGCAAAGTCTATAGCAATATTGGGAAAATCAAGACACATTCTGGATCACAAATCATTTTATACTCTGAAAATACACTCATATTGCCATATCTGAGTTACTGCGTGGAGATATGGGGTAACACCTACAAAACCAACCTACAGCCGTTATGTACATTACAAAAAAAGAGCAATTAGGATTATCAATAATGTTGGATATCTTGAACATACCAATTTATTATTCTTAAAGTCACATACACTGAAGTTCACCTATCTGGTTAAATTTAAGTCTGCACGAATCATGTACAAAGCAAGAAATAATTTACTTCCAGGAAATATACAAAAACTGTTTATGGAAAGACAGGGTGGGTATAATTTGAGAGGAGAACATAATTAAAAGTATGTACATAGCAATCTGTGGGGTGAATTTGTGGAATGGTCTGGAACAGGTAATATAACTTAGCACAAACATAATTCAGTTTAAAAAGATGTACAAAACACCTTTTTTTAAAGGATATTGGGGTGAGGATAGGTGACTGTGAGTGGGATATTTGTTATACTGATTGTATTGGGAAGGGTGATTATAGGGTGATGGGTTGTATACATGACTAAGAGATACTGTCTAGTACATGAGGGTTTATTCTTTTGTATTTTCTTTTTTCGCTCTTTTTTTGTTTGGCTTTGTAAATATTTGAGTAGTGTATAAATGTAAATAATTTGGTGTACTTATATCTGCTGGTGTACATACGGTGTACATATAGCTGCTATATTTGTATGGGATAATTATAAGCAGTTGAATAAGCGGTGGGAATTAAGCGTTGGCTTCTTCCTGCTCCTTTTCGGACACATATGATTTCATTTATTTATAGATACTGTTGATGACACTGTATAAATATTCTATTGTTTTTTGTATGGTGTTTCACACTTGCTTTTTATTCTTTTCTTCTGTTCGAAATACACAAAAGTCACATGAAATGCTGGGTCTACAACATTGCCGACCGACCAAAATTAGCCTACGTTTTAACTTCAAGTTCAAGTTCACATTTATTGTCACATGCACCAATTGTGGTATAGTCATATTTGAATTACCATACAGCCATACAAGTAAAAAAAATCCATTACACAACAAAATGTAACATAACAATCCACCACAGTGGAATCCACATTCCTAACTGTGATGGAATGCATTCAAGTTCAGTCATCTTGCTCCTTTGTTCACCCGTAGTCGGGGCTGAACCCTCCACAGTCGCCAGCTTCCAACGGCCCGATGTCCAAGCCCTCGCATCGGGATGATGGAAACTCCGGCGTCGGGACGGATCGGAACACTCCGCGGCATGGAGCTCTCCAGTCGGCCTCTTCTTACCGGAGATCGCGGCTTCGCGATGTTAAAGTCCACAGGCCCCGGGGTCGGAGCACATCCACAGCGATCCTCAGCAAAGGCTCTCCGCTCCACGATGGTAAGTCCCCTCTTCCCCCCCACATAAAACATACTGTGAAAATTTACACCCCAGCAGTATGAACATTGACTTCCAATTTCAGGTAGTCCTTGCTTTCTCCCTCTTTCCCCTCCCCTTCCCAGCTCTCCCACAGCCCACTGTCTTCGCCTCTTCATTTCTTCTTCCTGCCCCCCGCACCGCCACATCAGTCTGAAGAAGGGTCTTGACCTGAAACGTCACGTATTCCTTCCCTCCTTAGATGCTGTTTCACCCGCTGAGTTTCTCCACCTTTTTTGTCTACCTTTGGGAAACATTAAAACATATTTTAAGACATACTATAAAATAACAAAAAAAGTTGAAGAGACGAACAGGCTGTTGGCGTGGCTACCATCACGTGGGATGAATACTTAAACTGATGCCTAGAATGCAAATAAACCATTTTGCCAGGGGAAATCCATCCACTTAGCCAGTCAGATGGATATACTAAAGTGCAATATGTGCAGCCACATGGCTCAATAGCAGTCCTGTCTTTCCAAAAAACATCTTTCTCCATATAATCATCAACTGAATATTTTGTTATTTACCTGCTTACACAAGTTCTCCAACTAATTTGTCCACAGCGTAGTACTCCGCTCTCCAACAAAGCTTCGTAGTGATAGCCTGGGCCATGTCCTGTCCCTTGGAAGCCATCTCTTGGCGAGGACAGAATCAATGGTCCAATTCATCACAGCCGTCATTCATTGTGCCAACACAGCTCTCAGTAGGCTGAGGAAAATGGTTTGAAAATCAAGATCTCAGACCCAGCAGAAATATCACAGAATCCTGGACAACAGTGAAACTTGCCTTCCATGCACTTCCAATACCTTGACTGGCTACAACAAGCAAGCACCTCGGGCAACCAACGATGCAACATCCTGCAATTCTAATGGAAGCCTTTATTAAAGGCCATTTTTATACATTTTGGTTCCACCATGTAGAAATTACAGCTGTGTTTATTTATAGTCCCCCGATTTCAGGCACCATAATGTTTGGGACACATGGCTTCACAGGCGTTTGTAATTGCTCATGTGTGTTTAATTGCCTCCTTAATGAAGGTATAAGAGAGCTCTCAGCACCTAGTCTTTCCTCCAGACTTTCCATCAACTTCTGAAACTTTTATTGCGGTTTATCAACATGAGGAGCAAAATGGTGCCAATGAAAGTCAACGAGGTCATTATGAGATGGAACAACGAAAATAAAACAGTTAGAGGTATCAGCCAAACGTTAGGCTTACCAACATCAACTGTTTGGAACATTATTAAGAAGAAAGAGTGAAGCTACTGATCGCAAAGGGACTGGCATGCCAAGGAAGACCTCTGCAGCTGATGACAGAAGAATTCCCTCTATAATAAAGAAAAACCCCAAATGCCTGTCCGACAGATCAGAATTATTCTTCAGGAGTCGGGTGTGGATTTGTCAATGACCACTGTTCACAGAAGACTTCATGAACAGAAATACAGAGGCTACACTGCAAGATGCAAACCACTGGGTAGTCACAAAATATAGAATTGCCAGGTTACAGTTGGCCAAGAATTGGTTAAAAGAGCAAGCACTGTTCTGGAAAAAGGTCTTGAAGACAGACGATATGAATATTAACTTATATCAGAGTGATGAGAAGAGCAAAGTATGGAGGAGAGAAGGAACTGCCCAAGATCCAAAGCATACCACCTCATCTGTGAAACACGGTGGTGGGGGTGTTATGGCCTGGGCATGCATGGCTGCTGAAGGTACAGGCTCACTTATCTTAATACATGAGGATACAACTGGTGACGCTAGAAACATAATGAATTCTGAAGGATTCGGACACATCCTATCTGTTGAAGTCCCAACAAATGCCTCAAAACTCATTGGCTGGCGGTTCATTCTATAACAAGACAATGATCCCAAACATACTGCTAAAGCCACAAAATAGTTTTTCAAAGCTAAAAAATGGTCAATTCTTGAGTGGCCATGTCAATCACCCGATATGAACCCATGCCTTTTATCTGCTGAAGAGAAAACTGAAGGGGAGTAGCCCCCAAAATATGCATCAGCTAAAGAAGGCTGCAATACAGGCCTGGCAGAGCATCACCAGAGAAGATGCCCAGCAACTGGTGATGTCCATGAATCGCAGACTTCAAGCAGTCATTGCAGGCAAAGAATATGCAACAAAATACTAAAGATGACTAATTTCATTGACATGACATTGCTGTGTCCCAAACATTAAGGTGCCCTGAAATGGGGGGACTATGACTAAACACTGCTGTAACTTATACATGGTGAAATCAAAATGTATACAAATTACCTTTATTAAAATCTGACAATGTGCCCTTGAGCAACTGTTTCAAATTTCAAATTATGGAGTACAGAGGCAAATAAATAAATGATGGGTCTTTGTCCCAAACGTTATGGAGGACACTGTACATCCCATTATAATTCGCAGCCCTCAGGCGTCAATATGATAGGGACAACACTTTGGAATATAGTCTTTGCTCACTCGGCCTTGTACTAATCCCAACAACACCGCACTCCTGCACTTCATTCACAGGGGACTGTGAAACGTTGTATTAAATAACAAGCAGCAATTTACAAAACATAAACATTAATGGCAGAAATTGAACAGCTGGAAGCAAGAAGCAGCAGCAGAAATGTAATCAAATCGTGCAAAAAGCAAGATCTGGACTTACATAACTCACAAATGTCTTATCCTGAAAAGGCTGATTTGGTGATTCTTCTGATGTGTTCCCATTCAAATCCCTGAAAAGAAACAATGTCAAAGTGGCTGACAATAAAACAGGGAGAGACAACACGACAGCTGAAGCATAGCCAAGGGTGCAAACCAAAGACCAGATCTGGGCCCAGTTATCGATATTTCACTAGGTGACACGAATCATTTTTCGGTTTGTCGAGAACACTGATAAAACCAGGACATGCCCGCCCACGCCCCAAACCCCGTGCACCCAAGTAGAATATTTGCCCGGCAGGTAATTTTATCCTTTTTGTCTCTGCGTGCATTTTATTTTTAATATGTGAAGGGCCAAATGGCCTACTCCAACACCTATTGTCTATTGTCTCAAATAGACCATAAATGACGGTAGCAGCATAATTAGCAGCAGGGAAGACAATCTGCAACGTGACCTGCGCTTCTCACGGGTTTTTGCAATCACTGTCATATACCCGGGGCAAGAGGGCAGACAACAGTCCAGGATGCATGTTTTGGGCAAGATTGGGAAGGTGTACAGAGATGAATGGCTTGGCGCAAGTTGCAGAACGGGGAAAACATGCTTATTAATCTGATCATTATCAACTGTCGAGCACTGCTAATATAAACATGTGTACGGTTTTGGTCTCCAAATTCGAAGAAGGACATTCTTGCAATAGAGGGAGTGCAGCAGCGTTGGAATCACCAGCTTCATTCCCGGGATGGCGGGACTGACATATGTTGCCAGAATAGAGCGGTTGGGCTTGTACACACTGGAATTTAGAAGGATGAAAGGCGATCGCATGCCCGTCTACAATCATTTCTGGAGAGTGCTACCAGCGTCCTAGTCCATCTCTTCTCATTAGGCACCTGTAAGTGTCGTTGGTCCAGATACTCCATTCATTGAAAGTACACCAGTCATCTGCACACCAGTTATTGAAAGTTGGCATGCAGGTGCAGCAGGCAGTGAAGAAAGCGAATGGTATGTTAGCAATCATAGCAAAAGGATGTGAGTATAGGTGCAGGGAGGTTCTACTGCAGTTGTAGAGGACATTGGTGAGACCACACCTGGAAAATTGTGTACAGTTTTGGTCTCCTAATCTGAGGAAGGACATTCTTGCCATAGAAGGAGTAGAGAGAAGGTTCACCAGACTGATTACTGGGATGGCAGCACTTTCATATGAAGAAAGACTAGATAGTCTCGGCTTGTACTCACTAGAATTTAGAAGATTGAGGGGGGATCTTATAGAAACTTACAAATTTCTTAAGGGGTTGGACAGGCTAGATGCAGAAAGATTGTTCCAGATGATGGGGAAGTCCACAACCGGGATCACAGTTTAAGGATAAGGGGGAAGTCTTTTAGGACCAAGATGAGAATTTTTATTTTCACACAGAGAGTGGTGAATCTGTGGAATTATTTGCCACAGAAGGCAAGTGAGGCCAGTTCGTTGGCGATATTTAAGAGGGAGTTAGATGTGGCTAGAGGGATCAGGGGGTATGGAGAGAAGGCAGGTACAGGATACTGAGTTGGATGATCAGCCATGATCATATTGAATGGCGGTGCAGGCTGGAAGGGCCGAATGGCCTACTCATGCACCTATTTTCTATGTTTCTATTTATGTTTCTATTAAAATCCACCCATTATCTGCTAGCACCACATACCTTAGCCAGCGTCGCTCACGGCCGGCCTCACTGCAGTGCCTTTGGTGGAGACTGGGACCGGCCGCTTGACCCTCCGAGGTGCCGCCACCACCCGGCAGATGGTGGCTCCACCCTGCTGTATCCCTCTCCCTCTCTCTCCCCGTCTCTTTCTCCCCCTCTCCCCCCCGCCCCCTCCGCCCCCTCCGCCCCCCTCTCTCTCCCCGCCCCCTCTCTCTCTCCGCTCCCTTTCTATCTCTCCACTATCTCTGTCTTTCCCTCCATTTTCTTTCTCTCCCCTTCTATCCCTCTCCCTCTCTCTTCCCCTCTCCCCGTCTCCCTGTCCACGTCTCTCTCCTCTTCCTCCCCTTCTCTCTCTCTCTCTCTATCTCGTTCTCTCTCCCCTCTCTCCCCTTCTCTCTCGTCCCCCTCCATCTCCCTTTCTCTCTCTCTATCTAACTCTCTTCCTCTCACCCTCTCTCTCTATCCCCTCTCTCCACCTCTATCAACCTCTCTCTCCCCTTCTCTATCGGCCCCCTTATCCCTCTCTTCCCCTCTCTCTCTGTCCACCCTCTCTCTATCCCCTCTCCCTCTACCCTTGCCCTCTCTCCCGCTCTCCCTCTCCCTTTCACTCTCTCTCTGCCCTCTCTCTCTATTCCCCTCTCTTTCTCACCGCCTCTCATTCGCTCCCCCTCTCACCCCCTCTCTCTCTCCCCGTCTTTCTCTCCTTTTCACTCTCTCTCTGTCCTCTCTCTCCCTCCCCATCTCTCTATCTATCTCCCCCTCCCTCTCTGTCTCTTCCCCTCTCTCTACCCTCCTCTCTCTCTCGCTCTCCCTCTCTCTTTCTCTCTCTCTCCCTCGTTCTCTCTCTCTCCAACCCTTTCTCTCCCCCCCTCTCTTTCCTCTCTCTCTCCCTGTATTTCGCTATTCCTCTCTCTCCCCCTCTCTCCACATCTCTCTCTCCCCTTCTCTATCGGCCCCCTTCTCTCCCCCCTCTCTCTCTATCTCTCTCCCTCTCCCTTGCTCTCCATGTGTCTCTCTTCTCTCTGTCTCTCTGTCATTCTCTCCCTCTCTCTCACCCTCTCGTTCTCACTCTCTCTGTCTGTATTTCTCTCTCTCGTTCTCTCTCTCTCCCCCTCCCTCTCTCGTTCTCTCTCTGTCTCTCTCTCGTTCTTTCTCTCCCCCCTCTCTCTGTCTGTATTTCTTTCTCTCGTTCTCTCTCTCTCCCCCTCCCTCTCTCGTTCTCTCCACCCCCTCTCTCGTTCTCTCTCTCCCCCCTCTCTCTCTATATAGCTCTCTCTCTCCGCCTCTCTCTCTCTCCGTCTTTCTCTCTCTCTCTCTCTCTCTCTCTCTCTCTCTCTCTCTCTCTCTCTCTCTCTCTCTCTCTCTCTCTCTCTCTCTCTCTCTCTCTCTCTCTCTCTCTCTCTCTCTCTCTCTCTCTCTTTCTGTCTGTCTCTCTTCTCTCTGTTTCTCTCTAGTTTTCTCTCACCCTCGCTCTCTCTCTCTCTCTCGCTCTCTATCTCTCTCTATCTCTCTTTCTCTTTCTCGTTCTCTCTCTCTCTCTCCCTCCCTCTCTCGCTCTCTCTCTCTCGTTCTCTCTTTCTCCCTGTCTCTCTCTATCTCTCTCTCAATTCAATTCTCAATTAAAAAACATTATTGGCATGATAAAGTACACCGGTATATTGCCAAAGTATAAAACATCATATACATATTTAAACTGCATAAGTATAAATACAAGTCTACAGTGCATGGACAGATATGTCCCTGTACATGAACTTGCTATAGGCCTATAGCCCTTTATTGATTCTACACGTTCTTGCAGCTGTAAGCAGTACAACACAATAGCAAGTTTAGCAATTCAATATTAATGTCTTAGTGTCAGTTAACGTCGATTAGTGTGTACGTGCATGTTGGTCATTCACCGTCTCTCAGGTTATGGCATGCTGTTACGTATTGTGCACCAAGATGTCCCGTATTTCGTTCACCAAGGATTATTCTTAGTTTTGATGTATCATCTAGTTCTTTAAAATCAGGGGTTGCCAGACTGAGTTTGTCAACGTATGTTTTCCTTGTTTTGTCTTTTTTTTTGCATTTTAGGAGGAAGTGCATCTCTGTTTCAACCTCATCTGTCAAACATTGGCCGCATATTCTATTTTCTCTTAGTTTCCAGAATCTCTTCTGTCTTCCTTTTTCAACTGCCCAATAGTGGTCGCTTAACCTGTATTTGGAGAGGGTCTGTCTCTGCTTTATGTCTATAACAGTTGAGAGATAGTCTGCCAATGTATAATCTCTTTTAAGGTACGGTAACATTCTAATCTGCTTTGGAGTTTGGTTTCTTTATCCCAATGTTCCAAATGCGTTTCTTTACAGTGTTTGATAATTTGGTTCACTCTAACTGGTGATTGGGGATCAGTATTGATCTGAGGCTGGTCAGGGTTTAACTGTACAGGGTTTAACTGAATAGGGGTAGTTAGTCTCAGTACCAACTGACACAGGAAACTCGTTTCTGGGCTCCCCTCTTGTGTTTGAAGGGCTTTAAACTGGAGGGTATCTGTGGTACAAGATTTAAGGTGATTCCAAAAATGTAGTGCTCTTTTCTGGATATTTATTATCAGTGGGTATCTGCCTAATTCCGCCCTACATGCGTTTGTTGGTGTTTTCCTTTTGATACGGAGGATGTTCCGACAAAATAGTAAGATTAAACTAGAACTTACCAGTTCGAAGGTTGATCTTTATTTTATGAGGAGTTGCGATGAGTGATTTCGTGAAGAACCCGCCAGCACGCATGCGCGACATACTTCAAAGCAGCGGTGTGGAATCACAGAACCAACAAGCAGAGAAATGACCTGTTATAGTAAGATTGAAGAGACTCTAATTACCAGTTGACTTTATGATCATCGCAACTCCTCATAAAATAAAGATCAACCTTCGAACTGGTAAGTTCTCGTTTAATCTTACTATTTCATTTCGGAGTCACGTGAGTGACTTCGTGAAGACTTCAAAGCTTTGTGATTCCATGCCCTGGACAACGTCCATGCTGTCACACACCACTTATAAGGATGGATAGGAGTAATCAACTTTCCAGACTGCTTGTACTAAAAAATAATAACAATATTTATTAACAAAAAACAAAGGGAAAACCCCTCACTGGAGGACATCTGCATGCTCTTGACCTGCATTCAGCACGGCCTCCGCGAACAATACAGGAGCGGCAACAGGTTTATTGTAAACCGTTGGAAGGTGGCTTCGTTCGCCCATCCCGCTGTGGCAAGAATATGATCCATGGGCACCTCCATGACCCTTGCCGCCGACGTCGATGCAGCCCTGGTGGAATGGGATTTAAAAACATTAGTGTCAATACCTGCCTCATTCAAGACGATCCTGAGCCATCTGGAGATCGTCTGTACCGTCACTCTATGGTGAGGTTTCTTGTGGCTGATGAGTAGGTATTTCTCCATTCCCCTTAATTTCCTCGTCACTTTGATATAGTGGCGGATATGGGTGGCTAAACATAGCCTTGCATCAGCGGGGTATGCCGGAAACTTCAGCTGCAGCCCTGTGAACCCAGGTCTATGCTGCTTGAGTAATTCATCTATGAAGAAGATTACTTCACCAGGGGTAGAGATCATCCTGTCTATCTTGACCTTGTGGAGTGTCTGTACCCTCTGCGCTGAAGTCAGTGCCAGTAACATCACCAGCTTCAGGGTGAGTTTGTCCAATTCAAGCCCTTCCATGGGCGACCACGTCCTGAGCAGGGCTAATACTTTCCCAATATCCCAGGTGATGTTGTAACGAGGTTTAGGCGGATTGGAATTAAATTTTCCCCGCATGAGTTAGGACACCAGCTTGTTGGATCCTACCTCAATATTGAGGTAGAATGATAGCGCACTCCTGGCGCTGTTGATGGCACTGTAGCTGAAGTGTTCGTCATGATGCAACCCCGCCAGGAATTCCAGCACATCGGTGATGGTAACGGAGTCGTATGCAATGTGGGAACGGCCGCAGTAGTTTTCCCATTTCCGGATATGTGTGAGATATTGCCGCCTGGTGGACTCCCGGCATGACGCTCCAATGGTATCCATAGTTCTAGATGATAGGCCATACCGCAGAACTTTAGGTGACTGTGGCAGGCATGTGGTTCCCCTGAGACAGGGTTCGTCACCAATTGAGGGCAACCCTCTAAGAGGACCCATGGTTGACTGATCATGGACCACCGGATACCATGGCTGCGTAGGGCAGTCGGGTATGATAAGAATGCCTTTAGCAGCATCTGACTGGATTTTCCGCAATACCCGACTGATGAGGCAAAATGGAGGAAATGCATAGAAAAACCATTTCCCCCAATCTAGCGAGAACGCGTCCATCGCCATTGCCCCAGGATCTGGCTCCCATGAAACGTATGTTGGTACCTGATGGTTCAACCGTGACGCAAAAAGGTCGATATCCGGTTTACCAAATTTGGCTGTAACTTTAGAGAATATTTGGGGATTTAACATCCACTCGATGTTGTCATTGAACTTGCGTGACCTGATGTCCGCCACTGTATTGAGCTTACCTGGTAAATAGGTAGCTGAAATCCAAATATTCCTTCGAATACACCAGAGCCAAATTGTATTTGCCAATTCATCACATGAAATTGACCTGGTACCGCCCATATGATTTAGTTATGCCACCGCAGTGGTATTATCTATTTGGAGAGGGACATGAGTGTCAGTGAGGTTAGAACAATAAGCTCGCAGTCCGTGGAATGCTCCTAGCATCTCCAAATAATTTATCCCTTGTGACAACAACAGGGTAGATTCAAGGGTGTCCCATCTGCCTCCACAACTAGAGTAGTTGGCCGTGGCTCCCCAGCCATGGGGGCTTGCGTCTGTTTGAAAGTATACCATCGGATTGGGCAAAATGATGGGCAAAATGAGGCACGGATGTTGTCAATCCACCATTGTAACACAATTTTTGCCTTGAGAGGCAGCTGCATTGGTCTATCGAAATGTCCAGCGTTCAGTTTTAACGCTGAGATCTTGGCTCTCTGCAAATTTTGATAATGCAAAGGTCCGTATTGGGCGGCTGGAAAAACTGCGACGATTTTCCCAATCACCTTAGCAGTTTGTCTAATTGATGGTATACTGGCGCAGACTAGATTCTTACACACTTGAATGACATCCCCTACTTTGTTAGTTGGTATGGTGGCCCTCATGCGATTGGAATCCACCGTGAATCCCAGATAATCCTTGATCTGTGAAGGGCAGAACTTTGATTTATCTGGATGGATAATGAATCCCATTTTTTGAAAAAATTCCACGGTGGCTGAAACTGCTAGTTCCGCTGATTCCAGGGTGTTCCCAATAATTAGGATATCATCCAGATAGGCCATGACCATGTACTTTTGTCTCCTTAGTGTAGCCAGTATTGGTTTGAGCAATTTAGTAAATAATCTAGGGGCTGTGGTAAGCCCATTTGGTAAAGCTGTGTATTGCCAGAGCTGATCCATCCAGGTAAAATTCAAGAACTTCCTGTGGTGTTTCTGAATGGATACTGAATAGTATGCATCCTTTAAATCAATGCATGCCATAAAGCAGCCCTCAGAAATCAAAGATTTGGCTGTTTCGAACGTGTCCATTTTGAAAAGGGTATATTTTACAAAAGTATTCAAATGGGTCAGATCAATAATAACCCGACATCCTCCATCCTTCTTGGTTTTTGTAAATATGTTGGATACAAATTAAATTGGTTCGTGTATAGTTCTTTCTATCACGCCTTTTTCTTGTAGCCTCAAGATTTCAGCATAGCCTACTGCCGTTTCTTTGCTGGACAGTGTAAATTTGCGATTTGGCATATGCTGGGATGGAGGAATTTGACCATTGATGAATTCAATCTCATGGCCTTGAATACTTTGTAAGATAAACTCATCAGAAGTGATGGTTTCCCATGCCCCCTTAAAGAACCGTAGTCTCCCACCAACATGTGAAGTTAAACATGCAGGTGCATGAAATCCAGACCGCCTTACCTTCATGGTTATCGGCGGTCCCTGATATGTTTGGCGGGACGTGGAGGTGCTGGGTTGTGTTGATAATGCGGCGTCCGCATTTTCCATACTGGCTGCTGGGGGCCTAGCCCTAAAAAAGGCCTAGGCTGTTCAGGTTGCTGATATTGTGGCGGTGTTGGAGCGTAGGTCTTTGCTGGCCTGATGGCAGGGCCTCGTGGCCTGAAAAATGGCACTTTCCTGGCCGGCTGCCTGGTCGAGATATGTGATCTCATGAGACCCACCGTCTTCGCATGGTCATCCAACTCCTTGACCCGCTTCGGGAGGTCGTCCCCGAACAACTGTCTGGGTGGCGGCGTAGGGGGTGCTCTGCATAGTCCTGCAAATTTGGGGTTCAATGTGGGTATTATAATGCTCTTCCTGAATGCATTTATTTCGTACTGTGTATTGCACAGTAGTGCCAGAGCATCCTCTTGCTCGGTGTTCAGATCCACCCCGTCC
>CAUPSL010000862.1:0-58699 GCA_963514005.1 Raja brachyura | reverse complement strand
CCTCCACATAGCCCGCGGTCTCTTGTGCAGCCAAGCAACTGCAGGTGCTGCTTGACGCCGGGAATAGACACAGAGTGCTGGAGTAACTCAGCGGGACGGGCAGCATCTGCGGAGAGGAGGACTGGGTGAGGTTCCGGGTGGGGACCCTTGTCCAGGCTGAGAGTCGGGGGAGAGGGGAGACTGGAGATATAGACGGCGATGTAGAGAGATGTAGAACTGATGTGCGGGAAAGTGGCGATGATGAATGATTTGACGTTGTCTCCTCTCCCTCTCCCTCCCTCTCTCTGCCCGGGTTGACATTGCTGGCTGTAACCCTGTGCCTCTCTGTTTGTCCTTGCCCCCAAGGTGTCTACTGTAACTCCACCACGGACGAGATAGGGACGTGTTGGCCGCCCACCACCGCCGGGCAGCTGGTGGCCAGACCCTGCCCCGAGTTCTTCAACGGAGTCAAGTACAACACCACAAGTAGGAACTGCTTCCCTCCACTTGCCCATTGCCCTTGTTGTGCCGGGAGGGGCCCAGCGGTGGCCACACACATGTGTCTATCTGTGGAGAAAACCAACATCTGCCCTTCTTGCTTCTCCTTGAATCCCATTGAAACACACAGGATTATTAAGGGTTACACAAAAGGCTGGAGAAACTCAGCAGGTGCAGCAGCATCTAAGGAGCGAAGGAGATAGGCGACGTTTCGGGTCCAGACCCTTCTTCAGACCCTTCTTCAGTTTCTCCAGCCTTTTGTGTACCCTCGATTCTCCAGCATCTGCAGTTCCTTCTTTAACAAGATTATTAAGGGTTTGGACCCGCTGGAGGCAGGAAACATGTTCCCGATGTTGGGGGAGTCCAGAACCAGGGGCCACACACACAGTTGAAGAATAAGGGGTAAGCCATTTAGAACGGAGACAAGGAAACACTTTTCCACACAGAGTTTTTTGTCTACCTTCCATGTTCCTGTATTTGTTCGATATGATAGAATGGAGCATCTGGGCTTGTACACTCTGGAGTTTAGAAGGATGAGAGGGGATCTTATTGAAACATATAAGATTATTAAGGATTTGGACACGCTAGAGGCAGGAAACATGTTCCCGATGTTGGGGGAGTCCAGAACCAGGGGCCACAGTTTAAGAATAAGGGGTAAGCCATTTAGAACGGAGACGAGGAAACACTTTTTCACACAGAGAGTTGTGAGTCTGTGGAATTCTCTGCCTCAGAGGGCGGTGGAGGCCGGTTCTCTGGATACTTTCAAGAGAGAGCTAGATAGGGCTCTTAAAGATAGCGGAGTCAGGGGATATGGGGAGAAGGCAGGAACGGGGTACTGATTGTGGATGATCAGCCATGATCACATTGAATGGCGGTGCTGGCTCGAAGGGCCGAATGGCCTACTCCTGCACCTATTGTCTATTGTCTATGTTTCTCACTTCTTGGGTTTCCGTAAACGGACCAGTTTTTAAAAAAATCCACTGTGGACACAAGAAACTGCAGACGCTGGTTGATACACAGAAGTATTAGGGTGTCGGGGGTTACGGGGAGAAGGCAGGAGAATGGGGTGAGGAGGGAGAGATAGATCAGCCATGATTGAATGGTGGAGTAGACTGGATGGGCCGAATGGCCTAATTCTGCTCCTATAATGTATGAACATGAACACGCAAACACACGAAGTGCTCAGGTATTTCATTTCATTCTTGTCTACTGTATAATCTGTTGTTAGTTGCGAGCAAAGCACCAAGGCAAATTCCTCGTATGTATAGATTCTTGGCTCATAATATTTATTGATTTCAATAGACACTCGACAATAACTGCTCCCACACTCCAAAGACGTGCAGGTTTGTAGATTAACTGGTCCTCTGTAAATGACCACTAGTGTGTCGGGAGTGGGCGTGAAAATGGGATCACGTGGAGCTAGTGTGAACTTGTAGAAATAAGGAACTGCAGATGTTGGTTTATACCAAAGATAGACACAGAGTGCTGGAGTAACTCAGCGGGTCAGGCAGCATCTGTGGAGAACATGGATAGGTGACGTTTCACAGAGTGCTGGAGTAACTCAGCGGGTCAGGCAGCATCTGTGGAGAACATGGATAGGTGACGTTTCCCATTTGGAGAAGGGTCCCCATCCGAAACGTCAGCCATTCCTTCTCCCCGCAGATGCTGCCTGACCCGCTGAGTTACTCCAGCACTCTGTATCTATCCCAGACCACAAGGTTCTGCAAACGTTGGTGTTGACTTCCAGTCCACTGGTGATGCACCAGAGGTTCCTCAGCGAGACTAACGCCAGCGCGACGGTCACCGAACTGGTTAAAAAACCCACACCGAACTCAAACCGGAGAGATGGTCTTTATTACAACTCGCTTTTGTAATCTGCACCGCATCCCCGGCAATAATCTGTGACGTTTCTCTGAAGTAATTCAAAGACGGCACTAGTTGTTTAATTGGAAAGATAAGGAATAATGATGCATGTGGAGTATTGCGGGCAGTTGTGGCCGCCCCCATTACAGGAAGGATGCGGAGGCTTTGGAGGAGGTTCACAAGAACGATAGACAATAGACAACAGGTGCAGGAGTAGACCATTCGGCCCTTCGAGCCAGCACCGCCATTCAATGTGATCATGGCTGATCATCCACAATCAGTACCCCGTTCCTGCCTTCTCCCCATATCCCCTGACTCCGCTATCTTTAAGAGCTCTATCTAGCTCTCTCTTGAAACGATGCCTGGATTTGAGGGCATCAGCTACAGGGAGAGAGGTTGGAGAAACTCGGATTATGGTCTCTAGAATGCAGGAGGTTCTGGGGAGACCAGATAGAAGTGTGTCAAATGATGAGGGGCAAGACATAGCTGGACAGTCATAGCTGGCCACCCTTCCAGGGTGGAGATGTCAAAGTCCAGAGGTCACCACTTCAGGTTGAGAGGGGCAAAGTTCACAGGAGATGTGCGGGGCAGGTTGTTTTACACTGAGGGTGGTGGGTGCCTGGAACGCGCTGCCAGGGGTGGTGGTGGAGGCAGATATGATCGGGGTGTTTAAGAGCTGGCTCGAAGGGCCGAATGGCTGACTCCTGCACCTATTGTCTATTGTCTATTGTCTAAGAGGCTTTTAGACGGGCACATGGATATGGAGGGATACAGATCACGTGCAGGCAGAGGAAGTTGATTTAACTTGGCACAGTGACCAGCACGGGTATTGTGGGCTGAAGGGCCTGTTCCTACGCTGTACTGTTCTATGTTCTATGTTGCATGTGGAGTATTGCGGGCAGTTCTGGTCGCCCCCATTACAGGGAGGGTGTTGGGTCTTTGGAGACGGTGCAGAGGAGGTTCACCAGAACGATGCCGGGATTAGAGGGGTTCAGCTACACGGAGAGGTTGGACAGACTGGGATTGTTTTCTCTGGACCACCGGCTGCTGTCTGGGAGGCCTGATAGAAGCCCGACTGGGCTTGTACACTCTGGAGTTTAGAAGGATGAGAGGAGATCTTATTGAAACATATAAGATTGTTAAGGGTTTGGACACGCTAGAGGCAGGAAACATGTTCCGGATGTTGGGGGAGTCTAGAACCAGGGGCCACAGTTTAAGAATAAGGGGTAAGCCATTCGGCCCTTCGAGCCAGCACCACCATTCACTGTAATCATGGCTGATCATCCCCAATCAGTACCCCATTCCTGCCTTCTCCCCATATTCCCTGACCGCTATTTTTAAGAGCCCTATCTAGCTCTCTCTTGAAAGTATCCAGAGAACCGGCCTCCACCGCCCTCTGAGGCAGAGAATTCGACACTCACAACTCTCTGAGAGAAAAAGTGTTTCCTTAACTCCGTTCTAAATGGCTTACCCCTTATTCTTAATCTGTATGGATCCTGGTTCCAGACTCCCCCAACATCGGGAACATGTTTCCTGCCCTTAGCGTGTCCAAACCCTTAATAATCTTATATAGTCTGGGCTGCGTCCACAAAGGTTAAAATCTCTGGTCCAAAAGGCACAGAATAACGTTGGTTGTTTCCACGAGGGCCGAGGGAGATACCGAGACCGAGTTGTCACTCCTTGCCCATGGGGGAAGCTGGAGTGAATTGTCAGGTTTGTGTCAGTCAGGCTGTGTAGTCATTCTGCAGAGGTCTTGCTGGAGGCAGCATTCAGAACGCATTAAGCTCCATCCCAGCAAATGCTTGCATGAATATTGCAACGTCAATGCAAGAAGTGTTGCAACGTGTTTGTTAGCTTGGAACAAACTGCTGAGATGGAATCCCTCTGGTCATAGCGCAGGTTTGTCTGTATAATTGTGAACTACTTACAGAACATTGAACTCGGAACACAGTACAGCACGGGGGGAGGGGGGAGACAAATTAGAAATGGAGTTAAAGGGAAAGAGAGTATGCAGGTACAGCAGGCAGTGAAGTAAGCATGCAGGTACAGCAGGCAGTGAAGTAAGCATGCAGGTACAGCAGGCAGTGAAGTAAGCATGCAGGTACAGCAGGCAGTGAAGTAAGCATGCAGGTACAGCAGGCAGTGAAGTAAGCATGCAGGTACAGCAGGCAGTGAAGTAAGCATGCAGGTACAGCAGGCAGTGAAGTCAGCATGCAGGTACAGCAGGCAGTGAAGTAAGCATGCAGGTACAGCAGGCAGTGAAGTAAGCATGCAGGTACAGCAGGCAGTGAAGTCAGCATGCAGGTACAGCAGGCAGTGAAGTAAGCGAATGGCATGTTGGCATTTATAACAAGAGGAGTTGAGTATAGGAGCAAAGAGGTCCTTCTGCAGTTGTACAGAGCCCTAGTGAGACCACACCTGGAGTATTGTGTGCAGTTTTGGTCCCCTAATTTGGGGAAGGACATTCTTGCTATTGAGGGAGTGCAGCGTAGGTTTACAAGGTTAATTCCCGGGATGGCGGGACTGTCATATGCTGAGAGAATGGAGCAGCTGGGCTTGTACACTCTGGAGTTTAGAGGGATGAGAGGGGATCTTATGGAAACATATAAGAATGTTAAGAGTTTGGACACGCTAGAGACAGGAAACATGTTCCCGATGTTGGGGGAGTCCAGAACCAGGGGCCACAGTTTAAGAATAAGGGGTAGGCCATTTAGAACAGAGACGAGGAAACACTTTTTCTCACAGAGAGTTGTGAGTCTGTGGAATTCTCTGCCTCAGAGGGCGGTGGAGGCCGGTTCTCTGGATGCTTTCAAGAGAGAGCTAGATAGGGCTCTTAAAGATAGCGGAGTCAGGGGATATGGGGAGAAGGCAGGAACGGGGTACTGATTGGGGATGATCAGCCATGATCACATTGAATGGCGGTGCTGGCTCGAAGGGCCGAATGGCCAACTCCTGCACCTATTGTCTATTGTCTATAGTATAGGAAAAGTTAAGAAAGACACCAGGATTAACGGGGCAGAAAGCTCAGGAAGGGATGGCCAAGTCAAATACGAATTGGTGTGAAAGGTGAGGTGAGTAATGGATTAAAAGTATTATATATGAATGCACGAAGTATAAGAAATAAAGTGGACGAGCATGAGGCTCAGTTAGAAATTGTAGCCCTGCTGGTGAGGAATGAAATTCAGTCCCTTGCAAGGGGTGACATTGAAACAGGAGATGTGGAGTCCATATGGATAGAACTAAGGAATAGCAAGGGTAAAAATACCCTAATGGGACTAATCTACAGGCCCCCAAACAGTGGCCTGGACATAGGTCGCAAGTTGAGTTAAAATTGGCATGTAGTAAAAGTTATGCTGTGGTTGTTATGGGAGATTTCAACATGCAGGTAGACTGGGAAAATCAGGTTGGTACTGGACCCCAAGAAAGGGACTTTGTAGAGTGCCTTTGTGATGGATTCTTTGAACAGTTTGTATTGGAGCCACCAGGGAGAAGGCAATTCTGGATTTAGTGTTATGTAGAGAACTGGATTTGATAAAGGACCTCGAGGTTAATGAGCCATTAGGAGGTAGTGACCATAACATGGTCAGGTTTAATCTACAATTGGAGAGGGAGAAGGGTAGATCGGAGGTGTCAGTGTTGCAGTTGAATAAAGGGGACTATGGGGCCATGATGGAGGAGCTGGCAAAAGTTGACTGGAAAGATACACTAGCAGGGATGACAGTGGAACAACAATGGCAGGTATTTCAGGGAATAATACAGAAGGTGCAGGATCAGTTCATTCCAACGAGGAAGAAAGATTCCAAGGGGAGTAAGGGGCGACCGTGGCTGACAAAGGACGTCAGGGACAGTATAAAAATTAAAAAGAAGAAGTACAACGTAGCACAGATGAGCGGGAAGCCAGAGGATTGGGAAACTTTTAAAGAGCAACAGAAGGTAACTAATAACCACCGATGCCAGGCTAGCTGGTCTATAATTCCCTGTTTTCTCTCTCCCGCCTTTCTTAAAATGTTGGATAGTGGAGTCAGGGGATATGGGGAGAAGGCAGGAACGGGGTATTGAATGTGGATGATCAGCCATGATCACATTGAATGGCAGTGCTGGCTTGAAGGGCTGAATGGCCTACTCCTGCACCTATGAACATGATGCCAAGACCATCTTTTATCTGCCTGCACATAATTTATATCCCACCATTCCCTGCATATCCATATCATAGAGTCATGCAGTGTAGAAAAGGCCCTTCAGCCCATCTCGCCCATGCCAGCCACCTTGCCCAATCTACATTAGTCCGACCCGCCTGTGTTTGACCCATATCCCTCCACACCTGTCCTATCCCTGTACCTGTCCAAATGTTTCTTGAATGCTGTAATAGTCCCAGCCTCAACTACCTCCTCTGGCAGCTCGTTCTATTAACCCACCACCTTGTATGTAAACAAAAATGCTCCTTAGGATCCTAATTAAATCTTCCCCCCCCTCACCTTAAAGCTATGTCCCCTGGTTCCCGGTTCATGAGCCTATCCTTTCTGAATCAACAAGGGAATTATTGATATAAAATATAACATTTGGCATTCAGTCTGCATAAATCTTCTTTCCTTCATTTGTAGTTTTATTTTCCGCCTCTGTATCTCAGTACAAATCCTTTGGTGTTCATTGTTCTCCTGGTTTCTCGGTTAAGGGACCATTCTTCATGTGTGAACCTACACATTTATTAATGGAAGGTAGTTGAAAAAGTGCTGACACAAATTGCTGGAGTAACTCAGCGGGTCAGGCAGCATCTGTGGAGAACATGGATAGGTGACGTTTCACAGAGTGCTGGAGTAACTCAGCGGGTCAGGCAGCATCTGTGGAGAACATGGATAGGTGACGTTTCACAGAGTGCTGGAGTAACTCAGCGGGTCAGGCAGCATCTGTGGAGAACATGGATAGGTGACGTTTCACAGAGTGCTGGAGTAACTCAGCGGGTCAGGCAGCATCTGTGGAGAACATGGATAGGTGACGTTTCACAGAGTGCTGGAGTAACTCAGCGGGTCAGGCAGCATCTGTGGAGAACATGGATAGGTGACGTTTCACAGAGTGCTGGAGCAACTCAGCGGGTCAGGCAGCATCTGTGGAGAACATGGATAGGTGACGTTTCACAGAGTGCTGGGGTAACTCAGCGGGTCAGGCAGCATCTGTTGAGAACATGGATAGGTGACGTTTCACAGACTGCTGGAGTAACTCAGCGGGTCAGGCAGCATCTGTGGAGAACATGGACAGGTGACGTTTCACAGAGTGCTGGAGTAACTCAGCGGGTCAGGCAGCATCTGTGGAGAACATGGATAGGTGACGTTTCACAGAGTGCTGGAGTAACTCAGCGGGTCAGGCAGCATCTATGGATGGGAAGAATGGGTGTCGTTTCGAGTCGAGACCCTTCTTCAGACTGGCAGGTGGGAGGGAGATACAGAGATAAGGAAGTGTAAGGTGTGAAAATGAGACAAATGGGACGGAATGTGAGGAAAATGTGGATTGGATAATTGTTAGCTAGGAGAAGGTAACAACAAAGCCAACCGAGATAAAATGTAAATGAGGAGAGTCAGAGAGCAGGAGGAATGACAGAGGGGGAGCAGCGAGAGACAGTGTTGCAGAACCCTCGTCGGTGAGAGGAGGAGAACGTCTTGAAGGTAGACATACCTTGAGGAGATATTGCAATGGGGCAGACAAAATGCTGTTGGATGGAACTGCAGATGCTGCCTGTCCCATTGTTACTCCAGCACTGTGAAACGTCACCTATCCATGTTCTCCACAGATGCTGCCTGACCCGCTGAGTTACTCCAGCACTCTGTGAAACGTCACCTATCCATGTTCTCCACAGATGCTGCCTGACCCGCTGAGTTACTCCAGCACTCTGTGAAACGTCACCTATCCCTGTTCTCCACAGGTGCTGCCTGACCCGCTGAGTTACTCCAGCACTCTGTGAAACGTCACCTATCCATGTTCTCCACAGATGCTGCCTGGCCCGCTGTTACTCCAGCACTCTGTGAAACGTCACCTATCCATGTTCTCCACAGATGCTGCCTGACCCGCTGAGTTACTCCAGCACAGTGTCTGTTTTTTTTCATTCTGGAAAGCAATAAGTCTCTGTGAAAAGCTCTGCTTTCATTCATCTAACTCAGCGCAAATTCAATTTAAACACGAGTGTCCTTCAGTCAATTTCAAACGGAGCTTCAAGCTACGCCTTGTCGCATTAAACAGCTTCAATCATTTGATGTCCAGGAAGATGCAGTGATAGCAACTGGTGAACACCTGGTACAACACACTCTGTTACACATACTGTATTAATTACAATGGCGAATGAACTGGAATGGTAGGCTGCAGAGATCCACACTGTACTGCACGCCAGGCTGCGAAGTGTTGCCTATTTTCTGCGCTGTCTCGTGCATGCCAGAACTACCTGCTCGCACTGATTATTGACCCAGTTCCACACTGCAGCAAGATTGCAAAGTGAAGAGCCTGTGCCACTTGCCGATGTTTTTCAGCGACTGCCGGCGTCGTTGACTGACGTATCAGGTCACCGACAAAGTCGCGGCGTGATGGCGTGTGGACGCGCGGTGTCTCCTCAAGTGTCGCAACATTTTCTTTGTCGCTGCTGGATTTTGAAATGTTCAAAATCTTTCGGCGACCCTGATACGTCAGTCATTCGCCGCAAGAATCGCCAAGTGGGACAGCCCCTCCAGATGCTGTCACTGCACAAGAGATATAGGATGGGATTCAAGCACAATGCTAGTTACTCTACGATCTAAATGACAAACCGAAACCTAGACAGAAACGTCTTGCTGTTCATTTCAGTGTAGTTTATTGTCACTGAGTGTGTCGTGTTTAGTGGAATGAGGTACAGTGAAAAACCTTTGTTGCGTGCTAACCAGTCAGTGGAAACTCAATACATGGTTACAATCGAGACATTCACAGTGTGATAATAGACAAACGTTTAGTGCAAGGTAAAGCCAGTAATATCCGATCAAAGATAGTCCGAGGGTCCCCAATGAGGTAGATAGTAGTTCAGGACCGCTCTCTGGGTGTGGTAGGATGGTTCAGTTGCCTGATAACAGCTGGGAAGAAACTGTCCCTGAATCTGGAGGTGTGCGTTTTCACACTTCTGTACCTCTTGCCCGATGGGAGAGGGGAGAAGAGGGAGTGGCCGGGGTGCGACTGGTCCTTGATGATGCTGCTGGCCTTGCCGAGGCAGCGTGAGGTGTAGATGGAGCCTTCGCCCCGAAAGTGAGGCAGAAAATACTGTGGAAATGATGGCAAGATATTAGTATAATCAATGTTTAATGGCGTTTAAGAGACTTTTAGAAAGGCACATGGATAGGCAGGGAATAATGGATCTTAACAAGGATCCCATCCGGAAACGTCACCTATCCTTGTTCTCCTGACCCGCTGAGTTACTGCAGCTAGTCAGGCAGCATCTGTGGAGAACATGGATAGGTGACGTTTCACAGAGTGCTGGAGTAACTCAGCGGGTCAGGCAGCATCTGTGGAGAACATGGATAGGTGACGTTTCACAGAGTGCTGGAGTAACTCAGCGGGTCAGGCAGCATCTGTGGAGAACATGGATAGGTGACGTTTCACAGAGTGCTGGAGTAACTCAGCGGGTCAGGCAGCATCTGTGGAGAACATGGATAGGTGACGTTTCAGAGTGCTGGAGTAACTCAGCGGGTCAGGCAGCATCTGTGGAGAACATGGATAGGTGATGTTTCACAGAGTGCTGGAGTAACTCAGCGGGTCAGGCAGCATCTGTGGAGAACATGGATAGGTGACGTTTCGGGTCGAGACTCTTCTTCGGACCGAGAATCAAGGGAGAGGGAAACTAGAGGTATGAAAAGATACAGAACAAATCAGAGCCAGCATTGATGGCCAAGGAGCTCACAATGGTCCATTGTTGGCTGTGGAGGAGGTGATAACGAAGGGATCCAGAGTGGAACTGGCAGGACAAGTGGAACTAGTAAGGTGACATAGAACTAGTGAACGGGTGATCGATGGTTGGTGTGGACTCAGTGGGCCGAAGGGCCTGTTTCCATGCTGTATCTTTCAATCAATCTTTGAAAGGGTGTGATGAGTGGGAGAGCAATAGTCCAGGTCGTATATGAAGGGTGGCGTTCATTGGGTAACTGCTTTCGTCAGGTTGGACAAAATGGTTTTCTATAAAATGTGCCAATAGACAATAGGTGCAGGAGTAGGCCATTCGGCCCTTCAAGCCAGCACCACCATTCAAAGTGATCATGGCTGATCATCCACAATCAGTACCCCGTTCCTGCCTTCTCCCCATATCCCCTGACTCCGCTATCTTTAAGAGCCCTATCTAGCTCTCTCTTGAAAGTATCCAGAGAACCGGCCTCCACCGCCCGCTGAGGCAGAGAATTCCACAGATTCATAACTCTCTGTGTGAAAAAGTGTTTCCTCGTCTCCGTTCTAAATGGCTTACCCCTTATTCTTAAACTGTGGCCCCTGGTTCTGGACTCCCCCAACATCGGGAACATGTTTCCTGCCTCAAGCGTGTCGAAACCCTTAATAATCTTATGTGTTTCAATAAGATCCCCTCTCACATCCTTCTAAATTCCAGAGTGTACAAGCCCAGCTGCTCCATTCTCTCAGCATATGACAGTCCCGCCATCCTTGGAATTAACCTCGTAAACCTACGCTGCACTCCCTCAATAGCAAGAATGTCCTTCCTCAAATTAGGGGACCAAAACTGCACACAATACTCCAGGTGTGGTCTCACTAGGGCCCTGTACAACTGCAGAAGGACCTCTTTGCTCCGATACTCAACTCCTCTTGTTATGAAGGCCAACATGCCATTGGCTTTCTCCACTGCCTGCCGTTCTGATCACCGAGACAGGATCACGTACAATATGAATAGAGGTACTTTGTTAAAGGTATTCAAAGCAAGATGTAATCAAATAGCCACACGACTATAATGACTTGCAAGCTTTGAGAGATGTAACCATGGAGACAGCATTAATGCAGGACCTTGGAGAGCACAAACAATGTGGAGCACATTACTAAATCACTGTCCAGGTCAAACGCATAGTGCTGCCTACACTCTCACTTATGCACCCCATCATAAAGGATTCAGATTGTTTACGAATGAACAAAAAAAGCGTAGCCATATTGCCCCAGCGTCAGTTGCTGCCTCACAGCACCGGAGACCCGGGTTCCAACATGACCTCAGGTGCTGTCTTTGTGGAGTTTGCGCGTTCCTCCCCGTGACCGCGTGGGTTTCCTCCGGGTGCTCCGGCTTCCTCCCACACCTCAAAGACGTGCAGGTTGTAGGTTAATCGGCCCCTCGGTAAACTTCACCCCTAGTGTGGAGGGAGTGGATGAGAAAGTGGGATAACATGGAACTGGTGTGAGTGGGTGATCAATAGCTGGCATGCACTCTGTGGGCCGAAGGGCCTGTTTCCATGCTGTATCTTACAGTCAATCAATCCTTCAAGGGGTGCGATGTGTGGGAATGCTGTAGTTAGACCAACAATCTAGGTACTATAACAATGTCTACTAGAAACCTGGACAAAACATGGATAGGACAGGTTAGCAGGGACATGGGGCACACACGGGCAGGTGGGACTGGTGTAGATAGGGGCATGTTGGTCAGCATGGGCAAGTTGGACTGAAGGGCCATTTCCCGTGCCTTCTCTTGGGTAGACACAAAATGCTGGAGTAACTCAGCGGGTGAGGCAGCATCCGTGGAGAGAAGGAATGGGTGACGTTTCGGGTCGAGACCCTTCTTCAGACTGATGTCAGGGGAGTGGGCGGGACAGAGATAGAATGTAGTCAGGGACAGTAACATAGAAACATAGAAAATAGGTGCAGGAGTAGGCCATTCGGCCCTTCGAGCCAGCACGGCAGTTCTGAATAAAGAGTTCTAAAGCTGGAGGGCCACGAGGGGAGGTCCACGAGGAGGGGGTACGTGGGAGACAGGAAAAGGGATCATCAGTGGGGGGCGAGGACTTGTTCCCGTGGAAAAACGCTGTGAGGCGGAGGCGACGGTAGAAGAGCTCCAAGTCGTGGTGGGCGCGAAAACTCATTGAGGTGGGGACGGAGGGGGACAAAGGTAAGACCTCTGCTGAGGACCGACCTTACGGTGTCGGAGAGGGGGAGGTCCGGGGGGATGGTGAACACGCAGCAGGGATGGGGGTTGTGGCTGGAGGAAGGCAGGTGAGTGGACTGAGGACGGAGCAAGGCTTGCTCAAATGCCAAGATGCAGAAACATAGAAACATAGACAATAGGTGCAGTAGTTGAGGCCATTCGGCCCTTCGAGCCTGCACCGCCATTCAATATGATCATGGCTGATCATCCAACTCAGTATCCCGTACCTGCCTTCTCTCCATACCCCCTGATCCCTTTAGCCACAAGGGCCACATCTAACGCTAAAATATAGCCAATGAACTGGCCACAACTACCTTCCTTGGCAGAGAATTCCACAGACTCACCACTCTCTGTGTGAAAAATGTTTTCCTCATCTCGGTCCTAAAAGACTTCCCCCTTATCCTTAAACTGTGACCCCTTGTTCTGGACCTCCCAAACATCGGGAACAATCTTCGTGCATCTAGCCTGTCCAACCCCTTAAGAATTTTGTACGTTTTGATGAGATCCCCCTTCAATCTTCTAAAGTCTAGCCGACACCTTGTACTGTACTTTGACAAGACAAGCTGTACAAGAGGCTTGATGAAGAAACCGCACCAAAGGCCTGGTGCAATAGTGGAGCTGTCAGCCTCCGCTCAATTCCTGCCACTTTCCTGAAGCAGGCATGTGCTAAAATAAATATTCAGATAAAGTGCAACGACCCAGACAGTCTTTCCAGGTGAGGCAGAGGTTCACCTGCACCTCCTCCAACCTCATCTACTGTATCCGCTGTTCCAGGTGTCAACTTCTCTACATCGGCGAGACCAAGCGCAGGCTCGACGATCGCATCACTGAACACCTCCGCTCAGTCCGCCTTAACCAACCCAATCTTCCGCTTGCTCAGCACTTCAACGCCCCCCTCACGTTCCCAATCTGACCTTTCTGTCCTGGGCCTCCTCCATTGTCAGAGTGAGGCCCAGAGTAAATTGGAGGAACAGCACCTCATCTTTCGCTTGGGCAGCGGTATGAACATTGACTTCTTTAACGTCAAATAGCCCTTGCTTTCCCTCTCTCTCCATCCCTCCCCCTGCCCAGTTCTACCACCTGTCTTACAGGGTTCTTAAGGGGCTCTTAAGGTGTTCCAATTCTTAAGGGGTTAGACAGGCTAGATGCAGGAAGATTGTTCCTGATGTTGGGGAGGTCCAGGACAAGGGGTCACAGCTTAAGGATAAGGGAGAAATCCTTTGAGACCGAGATGAGAAATACTTTTTTCATACAGAGAGTGGTGAGTCTCTGGAACTCTCTGCCACAGAAGGTAGTTGAGGCCAGTTCATTGGCTATATTTAAGAGGGAGTTAGATGTGGCCCTTGTGGCTAAGGGGCTCAGAGGGTATGGAGAGAAGGCAGGTACGGGATACTGAGTTGGATGATCAGCCATGATCATATTGAATGGCGGTGCAGGCTCGAAGGGCCGAATGGCCTCAACTACTGCACCTATTGTCTATGTTTCTATGTTTCTGCATCTTGGCATTTGAGCAAGCCTTGGTCCAGTGGTCCTGCACAACACAATAGACAATTGGTGCAGGAGTAGGCCGTTCGGCCCTTCGAATATGACCATCCCACTCACCCACACCAGCACCAGCTCCTGGAACGCAGTGGAATTTCACAAACAGGAGCATTCAGGGTGAACGCACCATCTCTTACCCAGAGTGAAAGGGGAATCGAGAATGTGTTTATATTTTCATCTCTATAAAAGAACTGCAGATGCTGGTTTGAAGCAAGAGAGAGTCAAGAGTGTTTTTATTGGGGATGATCAGCCATGATCACATTGAATGGTGGTGCAAGCTCGAAGGGCCGAATGGCCTACTCCTGCACCTATTGTCTATTGTCTATTATTGTCATATATTGACGGGGCAAAGATATTCTTACTTGCAGAGAAGGTTATTGGCTGCAACCTTCCCTCCATTGATGAACTGTACACTGCAAGGGCCAGGAAGCGAGCGGGTAAGATCATCTCTGACCCCTCTCGCCCTGGCCACAAACTCTTTGAATCACTTCCCTCTGGAAGGCGACTCCGGACAGCCAGACATAAAACAGTTTTTATCCACGAGTTGCAAAGGGTGGTGAAAATTGCCCAACGCATCACCAGTTCCTCGCTCCCCTCCATTGAGTCTGTCCAAAGCAAGCGTTGTCTGCGGAGGGCGCTCAGCATCGCCAAGGACCTCTCTCACCCCAACCATGGACTGTTTACCCTCCTACCATCCGGGAGGCGTTACAGGTCTCTCCGTTGCCGAACCAGCAGGTCCAGGAACAGCTTCTTTCCGGCGGCTGTCACGCTACTCAACAACGTACCTCGGTGACTGCCAATCACCCCCCCCCCCCCCCCCCGGACACTTATTGTTATTTATTCAAATAATTTGCTGTGTCGCTCTTCCAGGGAGATGCTAAATGCATTTCGTTGTCTCTGTACTGTACACTGACAATGACAATTAAAATTGAATCTGAATCTTAGTAGCTGCTCTACTCAACAGCCACAAATCTGTAGCCTCCCTTTGATCTGGTATTTTGTTGGCTCACGTGCTTGATCAATGGTGTTTTATCATTAATGTTTTATTATTATTAATGTTTAGCGTTTTCTGAGTCATTGGGAACTGTCACTGTATGTCATGTTGTCACTTGTGGGTGGAGCACCAAGGCAAATTCCTTGTATGTGAATACTTGGCCAATAAACCTACTTACTTGCTGCAGCACAACAGAATATGTAAACATTGTATATAATGGGGGGAGAGAAAAAAAAAGTTCAACAAATAACGAATATAGTGCAAATAACAAATAATAATATAGTCTTTTGCAGTTTACAGCTCAGAACTTATTCATTGTGTGTAATAGCCTGATGGCTGTGGGGAAGAAGCTGTTCCTGAACCTGGACGTTACAGTCTTCAGGCTCCTGTACCTTCATCCTGAATGCAGTGGTGAGATAAGTGTGTGGCCAGGATGGTGTGGGTCCTTTGATGATTTTGGCTGCTTTTTGAGTCCACGACTACGATAGATCCCTTCGACTTAGGGGAGGTCAGAGCCGGTGATGGACTGGGCAGTGGTCACAACCTTTTGTAATCAAAGGTAGACACAAAATGCTGGAGTAACTCAGCGGGTGAGGCAGCATCTCTGGAGAGAAGGAATGGGGGAGGTTTCGGGTTGAGACCCTTCATCAGACTGAATGTATGCTCCTACATATACGAGGATGTTGCCAAGACTCGAGGGCCTGAGCGCCAGGGAGAGGTTGGGCAGCCTGGGACTCTATTCCTTGGAGCGCAGGAGGATGAGGGGGCCATCTTATAGAGGTGTACAAAATCGTGAGAGGAATAGATCGATTAAACACACAGAGTCTCTTGCCCAGAGTAGGGGAATCGAGTGGGGGTCTGTGCATTTATGTAAATAAAGCATGGTGCACGGACTCCACCATCATCGAGAGTCACTGCTCAGCTAACCTTGAGTTCCTCTTGGTTAGATGCAGACCGTTCTATCTGCCCAGAGAGTTCACCTCCACTGTTGTGACTGCAGCCTATATCCCTCCTGATGCTAATGCCAAGCTTGCAATGAAAGAGCTGCATACTGCCATTAGCAATCAACAGACACACAACCCCGAGGCAGCCTTCATTGTTGTGGGTGACTTCAATCACTCTAACCTGAAGACTGTACTCCCCAAATTCCACCAGCATGTCTCCTTCCCCACTAGAGTAGACAAGACACTGGACAAAGTCTACACCAAGGGTTACACAAAAAGCTGGAGAAACTCAGCGGGTGCAGCAGCATCTAAGGAGCGAAGGAGATAGGCGACGTTTCGGGTCGAGACCCTTCTTCAGACTGGTCAGGGATCAGGGAAACGAGAGATATAAACAGTGATGTGGAGAGATAAGGAACAATGAGTGAAAGATATGCAAAAAAGTATTGGTGATAAAGGAAGCAGGCCATTGTAAGCTGTTTGTGGTGTGAAAATGAGAAGCTAGTGCGACTGGGGAGGGGGGGGGGGGGGAGATGGAGAAGGAATGTCAGGGCCCGAGGGCTGAGGGAGAGGTGGGGGGGGAGGCAGTCTGGGTTAACAGAATTGAGAAAACTCAATGTTTAAGCCCAGAGGATGCAGACTCCCCAAGCGGAATATGAGGTGCTGTTCCTCCAACTTGCGGTGTTGATCACTCTGGCCGTGGAGGAGGCCCAGGACCGAGAAGTCGGATACGGAGTGGGAGGGGGAGTTGAAGTGCTGAGCCACCGGGAGGTCGGGTTGGTTATTGCGGACCGAACGGAGGTGTTCGGCGAAACGATCGCCCAGCCTCCGCTTGGTCTCACCGATGTAGATCAGCTGGCATCTGGAGCAACGGATGCAGTAGACGAGGTTGGAGGAGGTGCAGGTGAACCTCTGTCGGACTTGGAATGACTGCTTGGGTCCCTGAAAGGAGTGGATGGGGGAGGTAAAGGGACAAGTGTAGCATCGCTTGCGGTTGCAAGGGAAAGTGCCCGGGGAAGGAGTGGAGCGTGAGGGAAGGGAAGAATTGACGAGGGAGTTGCGGAGGGAGCGGTCTTTGCGGAAGGCAGACAGGGGGGGAGATGGGAAGATGTGGCGAGTGGAGGGGTCACGTTGGAGGTGACGAAACTGGCGGAGGACTATCTGTTGTATGCGCCGGCTGGTGGGGTGAAAGGTGAGGACCAGGGGGACTCGGCCCTTGTTGTGAGTGGGGGAATGGGGAGAGAGGGCAGTGTTGCGGGGTATGGAGGAGACCCTGGTGCGACCCTCATCTATAGTGGGGGAGGGGAACCCCCGTTCTCTGAAGAACGAGGACATTTGTGATGACCTGGTGTGGAACACCTCATCCTGGGAGCAGATGCGCCGTAGACGGAGGAATTGGGAATAGGGGATGGAGTCCTTACAGGAAGCAGGGTGGGAGGAAGAGTAGTCCAGGTAGCTGTGGGAGTCAGTTGGTTTGTAGTGGATGTCAGTCAGGAGTGTATCATCTGCAATAGAGATGGTGAGGTCAAGGAATGGTAGGGAAATGTCGGAAATGGTCCAAGTATATTTGAGTGCCGGATGGAAGTTGGTGGTGAAATGGATAAAGTCAGTCAGTTTTGCGTGGGTGCAGGAGGTGACACCAAAGCAGTCGTCAATGTAACGGAGGTAAAGGTCGGGGGTGGGGCCCTGGTACGCCGAGAACAAAGATTGTTCGACGTGCCCGTCAAAGAGGCAGGCGTAGCTGGGGCCCATGCGTGTGCCCATAGCTACGCCTTGTGTTTGGAGGAAATGGGAGGAGTCAAAAGAGAAGTTGTTGAGGGTAAGGACCAACTCTGCTAGGCGGAGGAGGGTGTCAGTGGATGGGTATGGGTTGCTCCTCTGGTCGAGGAAGTACCGGAGGGCTTTGAGACCATCCTGGTGGGGGATGCAGGTGTATAGTGACTGGACGTCCATGGTGAAGATGAGAGGATGGGGGCCTGGACAATGGAATGCGTGGAGCCGACGGAGAGTGTCTGAGGTGTCTTGAACATAGGTGGGGAGGGATTTAACAAAGGGGGATAGGATGGAGTCAAGGTATGTGGAAATGTGTTCGGTGGGGCACGAACAGGCAGAGGCAATGGGTCTGCCGGGGCAGTCGGGTTTGTGGATTTTGGGGAGAAGGTAAAATCGGGCTGTGCGGGGCTGGGGAACGATGAGGTTGGAGGCTCGGGGGGGTAGGGAGCCGGAGTTGATGAAGCCGGTTATGGTGCTCGAGATGGTGGCCTGGTGCTCGTCAGTGGGGTCATGGTCCAGGGGTAAGTAGGAGGAGGTGTCCGAGAGTTGGCGCGTGGCCTCTGCTTTGTAGAGATCGACGCGCCAGATTACCACAGCACCTCCCTTGTCGGCGGGTTTGATAACCCAGTCTGGGTTGTTGCGGAGTGAGTCGATGGCAGTACGTTCGGGGGGGGAGAGATTGGAGTGAGACAGGGGAGTGGAGAAGTCGAGGCGGTTGATGTCCCGACGGCAGTTCTGAATAAAGAGTTCTAAAGCTGGAGGGCCACGAGGGGAGGTCCACGAGGAGGGGGTACGTGGGAGACAGGAAAAGGGATCATCAGTGGGGGGCGAGGACTTGTTCCCGTGGAAGAACGCTGTGAGGCGGAGGCGACGGTAGAAGAGCTCCAAGTCGTGGTGGGCGCGAAACTCATTGAGGTGGGGACGGAGGGGGACAAAGGTAAGACCTCTGCTGAGGACCGACCTTTCGGTGTCGGAGAGGGGGAGGTCCGGGGGGATGGTGAACACGCGGCAGGGATGGGGGTTGTGGCTGTAGGAAGGCAGGTGAGTGGACTGAGGGCGGAGCGTTGTGTGGTGGGGGGGTGGAGGGTGGTCAGGGGGTGGGGGGGTATGTGGGCTGTGGTGTGGGTGTGAAAGAGCAGGGGTTACATGGTAGGAGGGGGATGGGGAAGACCCAGTGGAATAGCCACTGAGGTCACCGGGGCTGGGGAGACGGGCACTAGGACCCAGTTCCGTTAGCAACAGAGTGGTGGGAGGAGTGAGCAACGTGGAGGCTTCAGGCCCACTGCACAGTCCAGTCTGTAGGTGAGGCGACGGCTGCGGGCTGCTGGAGGGCGGTGGAGTGTCGTGGGTCGGTGGGCCCGAAGGTAGGAGTCCGCGGGCAGTGGAGTCGGTGTCGGCGGGCGATGCGTGGGTGGTCCCGGTGGGCGAGTGGTCGGTGGGGCGGCGGCAAGGTTCAGCCCGCCCGGTGAGGCGGCGAGAAGAGAACTTTGAAGAAGTGTATCTCCTCAAGGTATGCCTACTTTGAAGAAGTGTATCTCCTCAAAGTCTACACCAACATGGCTGAAGCTTACAAAGCCATCCCCCTCCCCCACCTTGGTCAGTCTGATCACATCTCATTGTTCCTGCTCCCTAAGTACTCCCCACTCATCAGACGGGTTAAACCAACTGTGAGGACAGTTAAAGTCTGGTCAGAGGAAGCGGACTTCACACTTCAGCAGTGTTTTGGAAACACTGACTGGAAGGCGTTTGCAGCCCAGGCCACCCTTGACTCCCACACGGACATTGACTCCTACACATCCTCTGTTCTGGACTTTATAAACTCCACCATCAATAGTGTCACCTCCCTCAAACAGGTGACCATATTCCCGAATCAGAAGCCATGGATGAACAGCGAGGTCAGGCTACTGCTGAAAGCACGGGACACCGCTTTCAGGTCAGGCGATGCTCGAGCCTACAGTTCAGCCAGGGCTAACCTGAAGAGGGGCATCAAGAAGGCCAAGCACTGCCATAAGCTCAGGATTGAGGAGCACTTCAACAACAACTCCGATCCCCGACGCATGTGGCAAGGCATCCAGGCCATCACGGACTACAGACCCGCCAACACCACCCCCACATCCAGCGACGCCTCCTTCCTTGAGGAGCTCAATCACTTCTATGGCCGCTTCGACAGGGACAATCTAGAGACAGCCATCAAGGCTGTGCTACCTGCCGATCACCAACCCCTCACACTCACCCCCTACGACGTATACGTGGCACTGAGTAGGACTAATGCACGTAAAGCTGCTGGCCCTGACGGCATCCCCGGGCGCGTGCTCAGGGTCTGTGCGGCGCAGCTGGCAGACGTCTGGACTGATATCTTCAACCTGTCACTTGCCCAGGCAGTTGTCCCCACGTGCCTTAAAACCACCTCCATTGTGCCAGTGCCAAAACACTCCACTGCGGCAAGCCTCAACGACTTCCGCCCAGTTGCACTTACCCCCATCATCACCAAGTGCTTCGAGAGGCTGGTCCTGGCACACCTCAAAAGCTGCCTACCCCCCACACTGGATCCCTATCAGTTTGCCTACCGCAAGAACAGGAGTACGGAGGATGCCATCTCAACGGCACTTCACTCCGCCCTCTCCCACCTCGACAACAGAGACACTTACGTAAGAATGCTGTTCATCGATTACAGCTCAGCATTCAACACCATTATACCATCAAAATTGATCGCCAAACTCGGTAATCTGTGCATCGCTCCTTCCCTCTGCAACTGGATACTGGACTTTCTAACCAACAGACCCCAGTCTGTTAGGTTAGACAAGCACACCTCTTCAACCCTCACCCTGAACACCGGCGTTCCACAGGGCTGTGTGCTGAGCCCCCTCCTCTACTCCCTCTTCACCTATGACTGCACACCTGTACATGGTACTAACACCATCATCAAGTATGCAGATGATACAACGGTGATTGGCCTCATCAGCAACAACGATGAGTCAGCCTACAGGGAGGAGGTCCAGCACTTAGCAGCATGGTGCGCTGACAACAACCTGGCCCTTAACTCCAAGAAGACCAAGGAGCTCATTGTAGACTTCAGGAAGTCCAGGGGCGGCACGCACACCCCCATCCACATTAACGGTACGGAGGTGGAACGTGTTTCTAGCTTCAGGTTCCTGGGAGTCAACCTCTCCGACGACCTCTCTTGGACCCACAATGCCTCAACTCTGATCAAGAAGGCTCACCAGCGTCTCTTCTTCCTGAGGAGACTGAAGAAGGTCCATCTGTCTCCTCAGATCCTGGTGAACTTCTACCGCTGCACCATCGAGAGCATCCTTACCAACTGCATCACAGTTTGGTATGGCAACTGCTCTGTCTCCGACCGGAAGGCATTGCAGAGGGTGGTGAAAATTGCCCAACGCATCACCGGTTCCTCGCTCCCCTCCATTGAGTCTGTCCAAAGCAAGCGTTGTCTGCGGAGGGCGCTCAGCATCGCCAAGGACCTCTCTCACCCCAACCATGGACTGTTTACCCTCCTACCATCCGGGAGGCGCTACAGGTCTCTCCGTTGCCGAACCAGCAGGTCCAGGAACAGCTTCTTTCCAGCGGCTGTCACGCTACTCAACAACGTACCTCGGTGACTGCCAATCACCCCCCCCCCCCCCCCCGGACACTTATTGTTATTTATTCAAATCATTTGCTGTGTCGCTCTTCCAGGGAGATGCTAAATGCATTTCGTTGTCTCTGTACTGTACACTGACAATGACAATTAAAATTGAATCTGAATCTGAATCTGAATCTGAGAACCAGAGACATGGGTTCAAGGTGAAGGGGAAAAGATTTAATAGGAATCTGAGGGGTAACTTTTCCACACAGAGGGTGGTGGGTGTATGGAACAAGCTGCCAGAGGAGGTAGTTGAGGCTGGGACTATCCTAACGTTTAAGGAACAATTAGACAGGCACATGCATAGGACAGGTTTGGAGGACTATGGGCCAAAGTCAAGCTGGTGGGACTAGTGTAGATGGGACATGTTGGTTGGTGAGGCCATGTTGGGCTGAGGGCCTGGTTCTACTCTCTGGCTCGAAGGCTCTACAGCCCGACGGGATTGAGAGAGAAAAATAGATCAACCACGATTGAAGGGCGGAACAGAATGGGCCGAATGGCTTAATTCAGCTCATGTGTTGTATGAACATGATGAAGATGCTGCCCGACCCGCTGATATCCTCCAGCGCTTTGTATGACGGGTCAGGCAGCATCTCTGGAGAATTAGGATGGATGACATTTTGAGTCGGAACCCTTCGTCAGACCCGAACGTCACCCGACTTTTTTCCCCAGAGCCTGAACCGTCATACAAAGTGCCTGACCCGCAGAGTTACAAAGATAGACTCTGTGTCCATCTCTGCAATAAACCCACATCTGCTGGTCCTTTTCGACACAGTCCAGATCTGTGCATTTAGCTCAAGATCTGCATTGTCCCGTGTACCGAGGTACAGTGAAAAGCTTTTGTTGCGTGCTAACCAGTCAGTGGAAAGACAATACATGATTACAATCGAGCCGTCCACAGTGTACAGATACATGATTAGGGAATAACGTTTAGTGCAAGGTAAAGCCAGCAAAGTCCGATCAAGGATAGTCTGAGTGTTTAAGAAAGAACTGCAGATGCTGGAAAAATCGAAGGTAGACATAAATGCTGGAGAAACTGAACGGGTAAGGCAGCATCTATGGAGCGAAGGAATAGGTGACATTTCGGGTCGAGACCCTTCTTCAAACCAATGTGGGGGTGGGGGGGGGGGCGGGAAGGAGAAAGGAAGGGATCTAAAGGGAGTTAGATGTGGCCCTTGTGGCTAAAGGGATCAGGGGGTATGGAGAGAAGGCAGGTACGGGATACTGAGTTGGATGATCAGCCATGATCATATTGAATGGCGGTGCAGGCTCGAAGGGCCGAATGGCCTCAACTACTGCACCTATTTTCTATGATTCTATGACATGTTCCCGATGTTGGGGGAGTCCAGAACCAGGGGCCACAGTTTAAGAATAAGGAGTAAGCCATGTAGAACGGAGATGAGGAAACACTTTTTCACACAGAGAGTTGTGAGTCTGTGGAATTCTCTGCCTCAGAGGGCGGTGGAGGCCGGTTCTCTGGCTACTTTCAAGAGAGGGCTACATAGGGCTCTTAAAGGTACAGTGGCTTGCAAAATGTTCTATGTTTCTAAAAGTTTTCTTACCTCTTGAACTTTTCCACGTTTTGTCACGTTACAACCACAAACGTAAATGTATTTTATTGGGATTTTATGTGATAGACCAACACAAAGTGGCGCATAATTGTGAAGTGGAAGGAAAATGATACATGGTTTCCAAATTTTATTACAAATAAAAAACTGAAAAGTGTGGCGTGCAAAAGTATTCACCCCCCTGAGTCAATACTTTGTAGAACCACCTTTCGCTGCAATTACAGCTGCAGGTCTTTTGGGGTATGTCTCTACCAGCTTTGCACATCTAGAGACTGAAATTTTTGCCCATTCTTCTTTGCAAAATAGCTCAAGCTCAGTCAGATTGGATGGAGAGCGTCTGTGAACAGCAATTTTCAAGTCTTTCCAGAGTTAGGTGATATGGGGAGAAGGCAGGGACGGGGTACTGATTGTGGATCATTCTGCTCATAGAAACATAGATACATAGAAAATAGGTGCAGCAGTAGGCCATTCAGCCCTTTGGGTCAGCACCGCCATTCAATATGATCATGGCTGATCATCCAACTCAGTATCCTGTACCTGCCTTCTCCCCATATCCCCTGATCCCTTTAGCCACAAGGGCCACATTTAACTCCCTCTTAAATATAGCCAATGAACTGGCCTCATCTACCTTCTGTGGCAGAGAATTCCACAGATTCACCACTCTCTGTGTGAAAAATTTTATTCTCATCTCGGTCCTAAAAGACCTCCCCCTTATCCTTAAACTGTGACCCCTTGATCTGGACCTCCCCAACATCGGGAACAATCTTCCTGCATCTAGCCTGTCCAATCGCTTAAGAATTTTGTACGTTTCTATAAGATCCCCCCTCAATCTTCTAAATTCTAGTGAGTACAAGCCGAGTCTATCCATTCTTTCTTCATATGAAAGTCCTGACATCCCAGGAACCAGTCCTGCGCCTGCACCTATTGTCTAATTTGGAAAAGCCATTTATTTCTATGGATTTACAGGAACAGTTTAAAATAATGGTCTCATATTAAATGTTTCTGAATTTCTTAAACGTATGATTCTGCCACTATTTCATTTCATTCCAAAAAGGAAGAAAGATTCTAAGGGGAGTAGGAGGCAACCGTGGCTGACAAGAGAAGTTAGGATAGAATAAAACTAAAAGAAAAGTTGTATAACACAGCAAAGAGTAGCCGGAAGCCAGAGGATTGGGGAATCTTCATAGGACAACAGAAGGAAACAAAACGGGCAATACGGGCTGAAAAGATGAAGTACGAGGGGAAGCTGGCCAGGAATATAAAGAAGGACAGTAAAAGCTTCTTTAGATATGTTAAGGGAAAAAGAGTAGCAAAGTCAAATGTGGGTCCCTTGAAGGCTGACACGGGTGAAATTATTATGGGCAACAAGGAAATGGCAGAAGAGTTGAATATGTGGACAGAGGATCTAAGATGGTAGAGGAACTGGAAGAATTTTCATTAGGCGAGAAATAGTATTGGGTTGGCTAATGGGACTGAAGGATGATAAATCCCCTGGGCCTGATGGTCTGCAACCCAGGGTCCTCAGGGCGGTGGCTCTAGAAATAGTGGACGCATTGGTAATCATTTTCCAATGTTCAATAGATTCAGGATCAGTTCCTGTGGATTGGAGGATAACTAATGTTATCCCACTTTTCAAGAAAGGAGCGAGAGAGAAAACGGGGAATTACAGACCAGTTAGCCTGACTTCGGTGGTGGGAAAGATGCTGGAGTCAATTATTAAAGAGGTAATAATGGGGCATTTGGATAGCAGTAAAAGGATTAGTCCAAGTCAACATGGATTTATGAATGGGAAATCTTGACTAATGCTTGACTAATCTTCTGGAATTTTAGTCACCTTTGAGCCAGCACTGCCATTCAATGTGATCATGGCTGATCATCCACAATCAGTACCCCATTCCTGCCTTCTCCCCATGTCCCCTGACTCCGCTATCTCCAAGACCCCTATCTAGCTCTCTCTTGAAAGTATCCAGTGAACCGGCCTCCACCGCCCTCTGAGGCAGAGAATTCCACACTCACACACTCCAAAGGCATGCAGGTTTGTAGGTTCATTGGCTTCTGTACAATGTACCTGGTGTGTGTAGAACTAGTGTACGGGGGGATCGCTGGTCGGCGTGGACACGGTGGGCCGAAGGGCCTGTTTCCGCACTGTATCTCTAAACTAAACTAGACACACAGTGCTGGAGTAACTCAGCGGGTCAGGCAGCATCTGTGGAGAACATGGATAGGTGACGTTTCACAGAGTGCTGGAGTAACTCAGCGGGTCAGGCAGCATCTGTGGAGAACATGGATAGGTGACGTTTCACAGAGTGCTGGATAACTCAGCGGGTCAGGCAGCATCTGTGGAGAACATGGATAGGTGACGTTTCACAGAGTGCTGGATAACTCAGCGGGTCAGGCAGCATCTGTGGAGAACATGGATAGGTGACGTTTCACAGAGTGCTGGAGTAACTCAGCGGGTCAGGCAGCATCTGTGGAGAACATGGATAGGTGACGTTTCACAGAGTGCTGGAGTAACTCAGCGGGTCAGGCAGCATCTGTGGAGAACATGGATAGGTGACGTTTCACAGAGTGCTGGAGTAACTCAGCGGGTCAGGCAGCATCTGTGGAGAACATGGATAGGTGACGTTTCACAGAGTGCTGGAGTAACTCAGCGGGTCAGGCAGCATCTGTGGAGAACATGGATAGGTGACGTTTCACAGAGTGCTGGATAACTCAGCGGGTAGGTCTGAAGATGGGTCTGGACCCGAAACATCACCCATTCCTTTTCTCCAGAGACCCGCTGAGTTACTCCAGCACTTTGCATCTATCTTGTGTCTACCAGAGACGAGGAAACACTTTTTCACACAGAGAGTTGTGAGTCTGTGGAATTCTCTGCCTCAGAGGGCGGTGGAGGCCGGTTCTCTGGATACTTTCAAGAGAGAGCTAGATAGGCCTCTTAAAGATAGCGGAGACAGGGGATATGGGGAGAAGGCAGGAACGGGGTACTGATTGGGGATGATCAGCCATGATCACATTGAGTGGCAGTGCTGGCTCGAAGGGCCGAATGGCCTACTCCTGCACCTATTGTCTATGTTTCTATGAGTGCTTACACAATGGCAGCTTTTCCAAACTGTTCCAACCAGACGTTTAAGGTGAGATCGGGAAGATTTAATTGGAGCCCGAGTTGAAACATTGTCACCCACAGGGAGGTGGGTGCATGGAGCGAGCTGCCAGAGGAGGTAGTTGAGGCAGGGACTATAACAACATTCAAAAGACTCTTGGGCAGGTACATGGGGAGGAAAGGTTTAGCGGGATATGGGCCACACTCGGGCATTTGGAACGAGTGTAGATGGGGCATTGTCGCCAGCATAGACAAGTTGGGCTGAATGGCCTGCTATCATGCTGTATGTAACCAGTGCTATCGACCTCTTTAGTGACCCTCAGACTATCCTTGATCGGATTTTGCTGGCTTTACCTTGCACTAAACGTTATTCCCTTCTCCTGTATCTGTACACTGTGAACGGCTCGATTGTAATCATGTGTTGTCTTTCCGCTGACTGGTTAGCACGCAACAAAAGCTTTTCACTGTACCTCGGCACATGTGACAATAAACTACACTGAATATAAAACTAAAATCATCTGTAGGAACTAAGGACTGAACCCTTCGTTTGCTCCCAAGTTCACTGCACTTGCTACGTGCCTCTCATTAATCATACATTCTGTCTGGAAGTACAACTCTCTGCTGTAATCTGGTTCCCAACTGCAGTAACTAAGAAATCCCCCCGCAATCCATTTTTAATTAACTTTCATTTCAATTTTTTTTTAAATGCTGTGCTGGTTGTTTCCACACAGAGTCTGACCCACGGTGAAATGCTCAATCCCAAAACCAGACCAGGCTTACAAAGAGATTAGTGCATCTTTCACCCTTAATACCCAAATGAACGGCCTTGAAACCACGAACATTTCACAACTAGGAAGGAACTGCGGATGCTGGTTTATACCGAAGATAGACACAATAGACAGAAGGTGCAGGAGTAGGCCATTCGGCCCTTCGAGCCAGCACCGCCATTTAATGTGATCATGGCTGATCATTCCCAATCAGTACCCCGTTCCTGTCTTCTCCCCATATCTCCTGACTCCGCTATCTTTAAGAGCCCTATCTAGCTCTCTCATGAAAGTATCCAGAGAACCGGCCTCCACCGCCTGAAGCAGAGAATTCCACAGACTCACAACTCTGTGTGTGAAAAAGTGTTTCCAAACGTTCTAAATGGCTTACCCCTTGTTCTTAAACTGTGGCCCCTGGTTCTGGACTCCCCCAACATCGGGAACATGTTTCCTGCCTCTAGCGTGTCCAAAACCTTAATAATCTTATACGTTTCAACAAGATCCCTTCTCATCCTTCTAAACTCCAGAGTATACAAGCCCAGCCGCTCCATTCTCTCAGCATATGACAGTCCCGCCATCCCGGGAATTAACCTGGTGAACCTACGCTGCACTCCTTCAATAGCAAGAATGTCCTTCCTCAAATTAGGGGACCAAAGTGGTTGAGGCATGTTGGTCAGCATGGCCAAGATGGGCCGAAGGGCCTATTTCATGCTGTGTGAGTCCGTGTGTAACCTTCCTGTGGTCTTGCCGTTGAGAAGCATGCTATGAAAGACTCTTGCTGTGTTGATGCTAATCTATAATTAAAATGATCAGAGCAGCTTTTCCAACAACTCTCCTGCTGCCCGTTAAAATTTTAAAAGCTTATTAGAAATAAATGAGGAAAGATGGTGAAAACACAATTGATGATGTGGTAATAATTCAGAAGAGCCTAGTTGCTGGAAGACTGAAGGTTCACATGGGTTTGTGGCGGGGAGGGTATGGAGTGTGTGCAGAAAGATAAAGAGTTTAGTTTATTGTCACGTGTACCGAGGTACAGTGAAAAGCTTTTGTTGGTCTTGGCATCATGCTCAGCACAGATATTGTGGGCTGAAGGGCCTGTTGCTTCCAGCTGGAGCGGCGTCCGGAGCCTGGGATCCCTCGTTGTGGACCCCGGAGGAGAAGAGCTCCGACCGCCGGCCCGCGGCCAACGTTTAACCGCGGGCGCGGCTGGAATTTCTATCCGGAGCGGGATCTCTCGCCGGGGATCCCAGGAGAAGAACTCTGATCACCGGCCCTGCGGCCTGTGATGCTTCTAACTGCGGCACGGCAGGGACTTTAGATCTTCGACCGCCGGCCTGCGATCTACACTATCTTGAAGCCACGGTCTCCTTTTATTTTGCATCGATGGGAAAATCCTCGGCACCTGATGAGCGGAGGGGGGCTCTGAGTAAGATGGCCAAAAACCACAGCCGTACGTATTAGGCAAGGCAACTTTAATTAGACAACACAGCTTTAGCATTTCCAAACCAAAGGCAACACAGCTTTAGCATTTCCAAACCAAAGGCAACACAGCTTTAGCATTTCCAAACTGTATTTTCAAACCACATTAAGGGCACTGACAGGTCTGTAAAACCACTCACAGTTTAGTGGACATGTGTTCAGTGTTATTCACAGCTCAGACTGAGAGACGTGACCCTCTCACTCCCCCATCTTGCAGAGACTGAGGCACTCAACACATCCGGGTTTTATAGTCCCTCCGGAAGGGGTGTGGCCTTCAGGAGAGAGAATGTCAACATTTTCTAAACACTAATAACTCTTTTATGTTTCATCGATGGGAAAAATGCTCTTGTCCTGCGCAGCGGAGGGGGACTCTGAGTAAGATGGCCAAAAATCACAGCCATAAGTCACAGCGTGATTTTCTAAAATCAATATACAGGACAACAGGAAGTGGTCAAGATCAGACTTTTAGTAATATACATTAAGGGTTTGGACACGCTAGAGGCAGGAAACATGTTCCCAATGTTGGGGGAGTCCAGAACCAGGGGCCACAGTTTAAGAATAAGGGGTGGGCCATTTAGAGCAGAGACGAGGAAACACTTTTTCTCACAGAGGGTTGTGAGTCTGTGGAATTCTCTGCCTCAGAGGGCGGTGGAGGCAGGTTCTCTGGATGCTTTCAAGGTAGAGATAGATAGGGCTCTTAAAGATAGTGGAGTCAGGGGATATGGGGAGAAGGCAGGAACGGGGTACTGATTGGGGATGATCAGCCACGATCACATTGAATGGCGATGCTGGCTGAAAGGGCCGAATGGCCTCCTCCTGCACCTATTGTCTATTGTCTGTGATGCGTTGTCAACACCGTCAATCCATCCGCTCTCGAGGTCAAGCATTCTTGAAACATGCTCGACTGCATCGGATGGAAGTTTAGTTTAGAGATACAGATACAGCGTGGAAACAGGCCCTTCGGCCCACCGGGTCCGTGCCGACCAGCAATCCTCGCAGGTTAACACTTTCCTACACACACTGGGGACAATTTTTTACATTTACCAAACCAATAAACCTACAAACCGGCACGTCTTTGGAGTGCGGGAGGAAACCGAAGATCTCGGAGAAAACCCATGCAGGTCACGGGGAGAACGTGCAAACTCCGTACAGACAGCACCCACCTGTAGTTAGGATGGAACCCGGGTCTCTGGCGCTGTGAGGCAGCAACTCTACCGCTGCGCCACTGTGACCGCCCTGACATAATTACACCTACAATAGGTTTGTGTCATGTACGTGGACCGGTAGGACTCGCAGTTAAAAGACACTTGGACAGGTACATGGGCAGGACAGGGTTCGCGGGATATGGGCCAAACTCGGGCAGGTGGCACTAGTATATAAACACTTGGACAGGTACGTGGGCAGGACAGGGTTCGCGGGATATGGGCCAAACTCGGGCAGGTGGCACTAGTATATAAACACTTGGACAGGTACGTGGGCAGGACAGGGTTCGCGGGATATGGGCCAAACTTGGGCAGGTGGGACTAGTATTTAAACACTTGGACAGGTACATTTGTAGTTTAGTTTGTACCTGTTTGGAGTCCGGTTGAAAACCGAAGCACACGGAGAAAACCCACGCAGTTCAAGGGGAGAACGTACGTAAAACTCCGTACGGACAAGCACCCGTAGGCAGGATCGAACCTGGGCCTGTGGCATTGTGAGGCAGCAACTCTACTGCTGCGCCACCGTGCCGCCCCTTGCAGAGTTACTATCAAAAGCTCATGGATAAAGAGTAGACAGGAAAGGTTTAGAGGGATGTGGGCCAAGGATGGGCGAATGGGACTAGTTGAATGAATGAATAAATTTATAGGCCAAGTATTCACATACAAGGAATTTGCCTTGGTGCTCCACCCGCAAGTGACAACATGACATACAGTGCCAGTTGGGAATGACACATAAAACATTAATAGCTTAGATGGGGCGTATAGGACGGCATGAACGAGTTGGGCCGAAGGGCCTGTTTCCGTGCTGTGGGACTGCATCATGCTGTGCGGCAATTCCCAATGATTGCTGCGGCGTGTGGTTAATAGTTTAATGAGTGTACACAAAGAGAGAGAGAGAACAAACAGAAGGGCCGGCACTGCCGTGACCTGCTGGGAAGTTCCAGCATTTTTCTGTTTTTAATTCTCAACATTCACATTAGCAGATCAAGCAATTAGCTCTGTTCAAAGCCAATAATTGCAGCACAGCAGGCTCTATACCCACTCCTCCTCTCCCTTCCTTCCATCTCCCGAGCTTTCCTTGTACTGTAGAGATACGGCATGGAGCCAGGCCATTCGGCCCATCTACTCCGCACCGACCAGCGGCCAACTGTGCACACTCGTTCTATGTTATCCCACTTTCTCATCCACTCCCTACACAATTTAAAGAGGGCCCAATTAACCTACAAGCCCGCACGTATTTGGAGTGTGGGAGGAAACCAGAGCACCCGGAGAAAACCCACACACTCACGGGGAGAACGTGCAAACTCCGTGCAGGCAGCACCCGTAGTCAGGATGGAAGTGGTTGTCTCTGGCGCTGTGAGGCAGCAACTCTACCGCTGCGCCACCGTGCCGCCCTATTAAATAACTCTTGAATGTCTCTGTCGCAGGATTGAAGTGATTAACGTTCTATTTTTACCTCCTTTTTTTCACAAGAAATATCACGGTGTGCACAGGAAGAATTGTTGGGGAGGAAACTAAAGTGCGTGAGATTTGTTTGGTGGTGTTGGTATGGACTTGCTTCATCAATCATCACCTTGCTTCTGTGAGGGAGTGCAGCGTAGGTTCACAAGGTTAATTCCCGGGACTGTCATATACTGAGAGAATGGAGCGGCTGGGCTTGTACATTCTGGAGTTTAGAGGGATGAGAGGGGATCTTATTGAAACATATAAGATTATTAAAGGGGCTGTCCCGCTTGTTCGCGAGTTCTACGAGTGGATTCTTTCAAGAGAGAGCTGGATAGGGCTCTTAAAGATAGCGGAGTCAGGGGATATGGGGAGAAGGCAGGAACGGGGTACTGATTGCGGATGATCAGCCATGATCACATTGAATAGCGGTGCTGGCTCGAAGGGCCGAATGGCCTACTCCTGCACCTGTTGTCTATTGTCTATGTTTCTCACTTCTTGGGTTTCCATAAACGGACCAGTTTTTAAAAAAATCCACTGTGGACACAAGGAACTGCAGACGCTGGCTGATACACAGAAGTATTAGGGTGTCGGGGGTTACGGGGAGAAGGCAGGAGAATGGGGTGAGGAGGGAGAGATAGATCAGCCATGATTGAATGGTGGAGTAGACTTGATGGGCCGAATGGCCTAATTCTGCCTAATTTTGTCTATTGTCTATTATCTATAGGATAGGAAAAGTTAAGAAAGACACCAGAATTAATGGGCAGAAAGCTCATGAAGGGATAGGAGAGTAAGGCCAAGTAAAATGTGAATTGATGTGAAAGGTGAGGTGAGTAATGGATGAAAAGTGTTGTATATGAATGCACGAAGTATAAGAAATAAAGTGGGCGAGCTTGATCGTCAGCCATGATCACATTGAATGGCGGTGCTAGCTCGAAGGGCCGAATGGCCTACTCCTGCACCTATTGTCTATTGTGTACTGTCTGCTTGCATCCTCTCCAACATCTCCATAGTATTTAACAGTGATTCTCAAATGATATAGCGGCTCGGTGGCACAATGGTTGAGTTGCTGCCTCACAGCGCCACAGATCCCAAGTTCGATCCTGACCTCGGGCACCGTCTGTGTGTGGAGTTTGTACGTTCTCCTTGTTTGACCTGCTGAGTTCACTCCGAGTTCATCCTGTATGTTCACAAGTGATAGGAGCAGAATTGGGCCATTCAGCCCATCATGTCTACTCCAACGTAGACAAAAGTGCTGGAGAAACTCAGCGGGTTAGGCAGCAGCTATGGAGCGAAGGAAACAGGCGACGTTTCGTGCCAAAACCCTTCTTCAGACTGATGCGGGGGGGGGGGGGGGTGGGAAAAAAAATGTAGAGGAGGAGCCCGAGGGCTGAGGGAGCGCTGAGAAGGGGAGGAGACAGCAAGGGCTACCGGAAACTGGAGAAGTCAATGTTCGGGTGTAAACTGCCCAAGCGGAATATGAGGTGCTGCTCCTCCAATTTCCGGTGGTCCTCACTCTGGCCGTGGAGGAGGCCCAGGGCAGAGAGGTCGGATACGGAATGGGAGGGGGAGTTGAAGTGCTGGGCCACAGGGAGATCAGGTTTGTTAATGCGGACCGAGCGGAGGTGTTGGGCGAAGCGATCGCCAAGCCTACGCTTGGTCTCAGATGTAGATCGGCTGACATCTAGAGCAGCAGATGCAATAGATGAGGTTGGAGGAGGTGCAGGTGAACCTCTGCCGCACCTGGAACGCACCTGGGTCGTTCAACATTGACTTCTCCAATTTCCGGTAGCCCTTGCTGTCTCCTCCCCTTCCCATCTCTCCCTCAGCCCTCTGGCTCCTCCTCTTCCTTTCTTCTTGCCAGATGTGGGGAACTACAAGATCGTTATTGCCGCTGCTTCACAAGTCTGTAACGCAATTACACACGGATAATAAATAACAATCAATAATGCAATCAATAATCAATTAGCCGGGAGGTGGTGTTGGGTAAATTGAACGGATTGAAGGCCGATAAATCCCCAGGGCCAGATCATCTGCATCCCAGAGTACTCAAGGAGGTAGCCACAGAAATAGTGGATGCATTAGTGATAATTTTTCAAAATTCCTTAGATTCTGGAGTAGTTCCTGAGGATTGGAGGGTAGCTAATGTAACCCCACTTTTTAAAAAAGGAGGGAGAGAGAAAGCGGGGAATTACAGACCAGTTAGTCTAACATCGGTAGTGGGGAAACTGCTAGAGTCAGTTATTAAAGATGGGATAGCAGCGCATTTGGAAAGTGGTGAAATCATTGGACAAAGTCAGCATGGATTTACGAAAGGTAAATCATGTCTGACAAATCTGATAGAATTTTTCGAGGATGTAACTAGTATAGTGGATAAGGGAGAACCAGTGGATGTGTTATATCTAGACTTTCAGAAGGCTTTCGACAAGGTCCCGCATAAGAGATTAGCATACAAACTTAAAGCACGCGGTATTGGGGGTTCAGTATTGATGTGGATAGAGAACTGGCTAGCAGACAGGAGGCAAAGGGTAGGAGTAAACGGGTTCTTTTCAGAAAGGCAGGCAGTGACTAGTGGGGTGCCGCAAGGCTCAGTGCTGGGACCCCAGCTATTTACAATATATATTAATGATTTGGACGAGGGAATTCAATGCAACATCTCCAAATTTGCAGATGACACCAAACTGGGGGGTATAGTTAGGTGTGAGGAGGATGCTTGGAAGCTGCAGGGTGATTTGGATAGGCTGAGTGAATGGGCAGATGCATGGCAGATGCAGTACAATGTGGATAAATGTGAGGTTATCCACTTTGGTAGCAAAAACATGAGGGTAGACTATTATCTGAATGGTGGCAGATTAGGAAAAGGGGAGATGCAACGAGACCTGGGTGTCATGGTACACCAGTCATTGAAAGTAGGCATGCAGGTGCAGCAGGCAGTGAAGAAAGCAAATGGTATGTTAGCATTCATAGCGAAAGGATTTGAGTATAGGAGCAGGGAGGTTCTACTGCAGTTGTACAGGGTTTTGGTGAGACCACACCTGGAGTACTGCGTACAGATTTGGTCTCCAAATGTGAGGAAAGACATCCTTGCCATAGAGGGTGTACAGAGAAGATTCACCAGACTGATTCCTGGGATGTCAGGACTTTCATATGAGGAAAGATTGGATAGACTCGGCTTGTACTCGATGGAATTTAGAAGATTGAGGGGGGATCTTATAGAAACTTACAAAATTCTTAAGGGATTGGACAAGCTAGATGCTGGAAGATTGTTCCCGATGTTGGGGGAGTCCAGAACAAGGGGTCACAGTCTAAGGATAAGGGGGAATTCCTTTAGGACTGAGATGAGGAAAACATTCTTTACACAGAGAGTGGTGAGTCTCTGGAATTCTCTGCCACAGAAGGTACTTGAGGCCAGTTCATTGGCTATATTTAAGAGGGAGTTAGATGTGGCCCTTGTGGCTAAAGGGATCAGGGGGTATGGAGAGAAGGCAGGTACGGGATACTGAGTTGGATGATCAGCCATGATCATATTGAATGGCGGTGCAGGCTCGAAGGGCCGAATGGCCTACTCCTGCACCTATTTTTCTATGTTTCTATGTTTCTAACCTCAGAAATTAAATGGTTTAGAACCGGTTGACGGATGGGCAAAAATACAAAATAGGTAGATCTCTCCTAATCTCTCTTTTCTTTACTTTCTCCTTCTATTTCAATCTTTTCAGCTTCTCTTCTATGTCGTTTATTTCTTTAGCTATCTGTTCCTACGCGCTTGTCTATCTATTCCCACACTCTCAGATTATTTTTTCTTCCACTGTTCTTTTATTATTAAATCAAAAGTACGAAGTTGTACAAGAATGGAAATATGTATGTATGTATGTACTAGCTACTCAAGTACCACACTATTGCACTTACTTCTAACAGAAATAAACAAAAAAAAAAGAATAGTCCGAGGGTCACCAATGAGGTAGATCGTAGTTCAGACCTGCTCGCTGGTTGTGGTGGGATGTGGCGTTGAAGGACGAGAAGTCGAAGCAAAGAAGTGCAAGCCAAATAACTGAACGGGTCGAGACCATTCTTCAGATCTGAAGACTGAGTCTGAAGGGTCGCGACCTGAAACGCCACCCATTCCTTCTCTCCAGAGATGCCGCCTGTCCCACTGAGTTACTCCAGCGTTTTGTGTCTACACATCTTTGGTGTGACAGTTGTCTCATTTCATCGGCTGAGAACATTCAGGTCTGAATAATGGTCTCGACCCGACACGCCACCCATTCCGTCTCTCCGGAGATGCTGCCTGTCGCGCTGAGTTACTCCAGCATTTTGTATCCATCTTCGGTTAGAACAGATGACAGATTATCCGGCGTTTTTGAGCGTGGGAGCTTGCAACCGGACGGCAATACTGTGATTAAATAATAAATAAAACACGCCTGTTGCCTGGTGGGCGGGGGGCGGGGGGCGGCGGGGGGGGGGGGGGGGGGGGCGAAGTGGGAGGAGATAAAATTCATCGTTGTCATGCACACTTGTCATCGGCCCACCAGAGAATTTGTGCCCCCCCCCCCCTCCCCCCAATCTTTTAAACGCGATTTACTAAGGCTGCCAATGCCCCGAGCCGTCCGTCCTTGCGTCCGGGTGGGGGGTGAATCACCCCGTGTGTGGGTGTTGGGGTCCGATGGCGGTGCATCGCAGTCAGTGACTGGGTGGGCGGAGGGACCAGCCCGTCCCTCACCTCTGCTCCGCCTGGCGCTGCCAACACATGGCCCGTCACAGTGCGGTCACACGGGGAGACGAGGCGGAGGGCGCCCCTAGCCGTGGGGGAGTGGGGGCTGTCCCGAGGGATGCGCACCTTCGGCCATTTACAACTTGGTGCTTGGGTTCAGAATGCCCAGTCACCTATGGCTTATGTGGGAAAATGACCCCCACCCTCTCGTCTCCATTGGCCAGGGATGTGATGGACGCGGGGGTCTGGACCAATCGCTGACAAGGCATGCCCCACCCCCCTGCGACGTCATGTCAGTTATTTGACTTTTCGGCAGAGCGGCCTTCCGGTGCGTTTGCTTTTGGGCGTCGCGCCCTCTCGGTTAGTTGGCGTCTCGGCTTTGTACGCTCTTTGTTATTTGGTGTTTCGGCCTTGTTTCCATTCGGCTATTTGGCCTCCACTTCTCGTCCTTCGACGCCACGTCCGGGTACCGTCCACGGAGAGACAGCACATGATTACAATCAAACCATTCACAGTGTACAGGTACACGATAAGGGAATAACGTTTAGTGCAAGGTAAAGCCAGCAAAGTCCGATCAAGGACAGCCTGAGGGTCACTAATGAGTAGAGTCACAGAGTGATACAGCGTGCAAACAGGCCCTTCGGCCCAACTTGCCCACACCGGCCAACATGCCCAATCTACACTAGTCCCACCTGCCTGCGTTTGGTCCATATCCCTCCAAACCTGTCCTGTCCATGTACCTGTCTAACTGTTTCTTAAATGATGGGATAGTCCCAGCCTCAACTACCTCCTCTGGCAGCTTGTTCCATACACCCACCACCCTCTGTGTGAATGAGTTACCCCTCGGATTCCTATTAAATCTAGTCCAGCACTGCTCTCTGGTTGTGGTGGGATGGTTCAGTTGCCTGATAACAGCTGGGAAGAAACTGTCCCTGAATCTGGAGGTGTGCATTTTCACACTTCTGTACCTCTTGCCCGATGGGAGAGGGGAGAAGAGGGAGTGGCCGGGGTGCGACTGGTCATTGATGATGCTGCCGGCCTTGCCGAGGCAGCGTGAGCTGTAGATGGAGTCAATGGAAGGGAGGTTGGTTTGTGCGATGGTCTGGGCTGCGTCCACAATTCGCTGCAATTTCTTCCGCTTGTGGATGGAGCTGTTCCCAAACCAAGCTGTGATGCATCCCAATTTCATATTCATGACCGGACTAATGTTTTTTACCTTCTGCTCTTGTGTTTCAGGAAGCGTATACAGAGAGTGCAGTGAAAATGGAACGTGGGCTTCTCGAATCAATTACTCCCACTGTGAGCCCCTCTTGATGGAGCAGGTTAGTCATCAGCCCGTCTTCAAGCTGAGAATAATGGTACAAGTTCACCTCCATGCAGCTCGCTCAATGGACTGAGATCAGTCTAGTGTAGGATTTAGAAGGAAGAGAGGGGATCCATTTGCAGTTCCTTCGTAGGTAAACACAAAGTGCTGGAGTAACTCAGTGGGACAAACAACATCTCTGGAGAGACGGAACTGGTGACGTTTCGGGTCCTACACTGCAGTGGGTATATAGCCCATACTGTGAATGACACTGTGAAGGGCGGGCACGGTGGCGCAGCGGTAGAGTTACTGCCTTGCAGCGAATGCAGCGCCGGAGACCCGGGTTCCATCCCGACTACGGGCGCTGTCTGTATGTTCTCCCCGTGACCTGCGTGGGTTTTCTCCGATATCTTCAGTTTCCTCCCACACTCCGAAGACGTGCAGGTTTGTAGGTTGATTAGCTTGGTATAAGTGTAAATTGTCCCTAGTGTGTGTAGGCTTGTGTTAATGTCTGCGGATCGCTGGTCGGCCTGGACCCGGTGGGCCGAAGGGCCTGTTTCTGTGCTGTATCTCTAAACTAGACCAAACTAAAATGCATCTAAGACCAATGTTTCATATTCTATGGAAAATAAGTTTCATTTCCGAAGCTAAACTGTGAAGGTGAGATGACATAGAATTACTGACGTCTTCATCGGTCAGGGCATTGAGTACAAGAGTCAAGACATGATGTGGCTTTACAGGGCTTTAGTGAGACTGCATTTGGAGTATGATGATGAATACGTTTATTGGCCAAGCATTCACATACAAGGAATTTGCCTTGGTGCTCCGCCCGCAAGTGACAACATGACTAGTTTACAAGTTTACAAGTTTATTCATGGATAACCCCTTGAGATGGACAGTCATCTCGTTTTCGAGGGGGTCCAACATAGAACACACAGCACAAGACATAACAAACATAGAGGCTCTCATTGACCCACCTACCCACACACCAATCCCAAACCCCCTCCATCCCCACTTGTTATAGTTTATAACAATTGTTAATTGACTTTACATATCCAATAATAGTGACAGTTATGAATGACACATAAAACATTAAACATTAATAATAAAATATTACAGTTTAAACATGTGAATTGAGTAAAATACCAGAGCACGAGGAGGCTACAGATTTTTGGCTGTTGAGTAGAGCAACTACTCGTGGATAAAAACTGTTTTTATGTCCGGCTGTGGCGGCTTTGACAGTCCGGAGTCGCCTTCCAGAGGGAAGTGATTCAAAGAGTTTGTGGCCAGGGTGAGAGGGGTCAGAGATGATCTTGCCCGCTTGCTTCCTGGCCCTTGCAGTGTACAGTTCATCAATGGAGGGAAGGTTGCAGCCAATAACCTTCTCAGCTGATGGGACGATTCGCTGCAGCCTCCGGGTGTCGTGCTTGGTGGCTGAGCCAAACCAGACCATGATGGAGAACGTGAGGACAGACTCTACGACAGACAGACAGACAGACAGACTGGCGTGCAGTTCTGGTCACCCCATTACAGGAAGGATTTACCAGAATGTGTAGGAAGGAACTACAGATGCTGGTTTACACTGAAGGTAGACACAAAATGCTGGGGTAACTCAGCGGGACAGGCAGCATCTCTGGAGAGAAGGAATGGGTGACGTTTCGGGTTGAGACCCTTCTTCAGGTTATTAGTTCCCCTGATCAGGGTTTTGTGCACATTCCCAAGGAAGCATCACTGGCATGGATCCAAATGTGATTGATTAAAGTCAAGGGGGAAGAAATTCATGTGCAAACTAGCTTCTAATTAAATAAACAATCACACACCTTTGGAGGAATGCCGAGTGTGGGGTTGGATTGGATGTTAAATCTAATCTCCTCGGAGATGAATATTAAACATGCATTTCATAAACGTCAAAAAAACCTGCAGGAATATAGGTTTTCCAGTTGCTTATTGTTTGGTTAGTTTAGAAACACAGCACGGAAACAGGCCCTTCGGTCCACCGGGTCCGTGCCGACCAGCGGTCCCCGCACATTAACACTATCCTACACACACTGGGGACAATTTTTACATTTATACCAAGTCAATTAACCTACAAACCTGCATGTCTTTGGAGTGTGGGAGGAAACCGAAGATCTCGGAGAAAATCCACGCAGGTCACGGGGAGAACGTCCAAACTCCGTACAGACAGCACCCGTAGTCGGGATGGAACCCGGGTCTCCGGCGCTGCATTCGCTGCAAGGCAGCAACTCTACCGCTGCGCCACCGTGACCCGCACGGTTTGTGGGGGTGAGGGAAGGGAGGGTGAGGTTACTGATGGTGATGGGGTGTTTTCTGACTTTCAGGACACCAGAAAATCAGTGAGAAACATAGAAATAGGTGCAGGAGTAGGCCATTCGGGCTTGTACACTCTGGAGTTTAGAAGGATGAGAGGATAAGATTGTTAAGGGTTTGGACACACTAGAGGCAGGAAACATGTTCCCGATGTTGGGGGAGTCCAGAATCAGGGGCCACAGTTTAAGAATAAGGGGTAAGCCATTTAGAAGGGAGACGAGGAAACATTTTTTCACACAGAGAGTTGTGAGTCTGTGGAATTCGCTGCTTCAGAGGGCGGTGGAGGCCGGTTCTCTGGATGCTTTCAAGAGAGAGCTAGATAGGGCTCTTAAAGATAGCGGAGTCAGGGGATATGGCGAGAAGGCAGGAACGGGGTACTGATTGGGGATGATCAGCCATGATCATATCGAATGGCGGTGCTGGCTTGAAGGGCGATTGGCCTACTCCTGCACCTATTGTCTATTGTCCATTGTCAATTGTCTTGAAAACATCCAGTGTATTGGCATCCACTGCCTTCTGTGGCAGAGACTTCCACAGATTCACAACTCCCTGATAGAGCTCTAGGGGCTAGTGGAATCAAGGGATATGGGGAGAAGGCAGGCACGGGTTATTGATAGGGGATGATCAGCCATGATCACAATGAATGGCGGTGCTGGCTCGAAGGGCCGAATGGCCTACTCCTGCACCTATTTTCTATGTTTCTATTCCTTCTCTCCGGAGATGCTGCCTGTCCCGCTGAGTTACTCCAGCACTCTGTGAAACGTCACCTATCCGTGTTCTCCACAGATGCTGCCTGTCCCGCTGAGTTACTCCAGCACTCTGTGAAACGTCACCTATCCATGTTCTCCACAGATGCTGCCTGTCCCGCTGAGTTACTCCAGCACTCTGTGAAACGTCACCTATCCATGTTCTCCACAGATGCTGCCTGTCCCGCTGAGTTATTCCAGCACTCTGTGAAACGTCACCTATCCGTGTTCTCCACAGATGCTGCCTGTCCCGCTGAGTTACTCCAGCACTCTGTGAAACGTCACCTATCCATGTTCTCCACAGATGCTGCCTGTCCCGCTGAGTTACTCCAGCACTCTGTGAAACGTCACCTATCCATGTTCTCCACAGATGCTGCCTGTCCCGCTGAGTTACTCCAGCATTTTGTGTCACGCATACACTAGTTCTACCCTACACACCAGCAACCAGTTAATCTACAGACCTGCACATCTTTGTGTGGTTAAGGTAAACTTGGTCTCATCTCAAAGTATTATCATGTTGCACCTGGGAATAGAAATTAGAATATAATCCATAAAAAACTAGCATGAGCAAAACACAGAGTGCTGGAGTAACTCAGTGGGTCAGGCAGCATCTGTGGAGAACATGGATAGGTGACGTTTCACAGAGTGCTGGAGTAACTCAGCGGGTCAGGCAGCATCTGTGGAGAACACGGATAGGTGACGTTTCACAGAGTGCTGGAGTAACTCAGCGGGTCAGGCAGCATCTGTGGAGAACATGGATAGGTGACGTTTCACAGAGTGCCAGAGTAACTCAGCGGGTCAGGCAGCATCTGTGGAGAACATGGATAGGTGATGTTTCACAGAGTGCTGGAGTAACTCAGCGGGTCAGGCAGCATCTGTGGAGAACATGGATAGGTGACGTTTCGGGTCGGAACCTCTCTTCAGACTGATGGAGGAGAGCGGAGGAATCTTTTAAAGAGAGGAGGGGGTGGGAGAGATTTGTTTTCCCAGAGGTGCCTTAATCGGGAAAGTAATCTTGGAGTCTGTGGCCACTGAAGATCATTCAAGACCCTTCTTTGGTCTCCAGTGATGCTGCCTGACCCACTGAGTTAGTCCAGCACTGTGTCTATCTGCAGCATCCTGGTAAATCTCCTCGGTATCCTCTCCAACCTTTCCTTGAAGTTAATCTCCTCTAATCCAGGTATCATTCTGGTAAACCTTTTCTGCATCTTCTCCAAAGCCACCACATCCTCCTGTAGTTGAGTTTAGTTTAGAGATACAGCTTGGAAACAGGCCCTTCGGCCCACCGAGTCCGCGCCGACCAGCGATCCCCGCACACTAACACTATCCTACACACACTAATTGACAATCGACATCTATAACAAGCTGATTAGCCCACAAATCCGGCACGCCTTTGGAATATGGGAGGAAACCGGAGAAAACCCACGCAGGTCACGGGGAGAACGTGCAAACTCCGCACCGACAGCACCCGTAGTCAGGATCGTACCCGGGTCCCTGGCGCTGTGAGGCAGCAGCTCTACCCGCTGCGCCACCGCGCCGCCCAACAGGGGCGCCCAGAACTGCACGCAATACTCCGCAGTACGGCCTGACCGATGTCCTACTGAGCTGGCACGTGAAGCATGTGATCCTCGCCCCCAGGGCCTGCCTGAGACGATGCAGCTTGGCACATTCCCAGCGCCAGGGGCGACAGGATCAGTCCAAACATGAAAGCAATTCCCACCGACAGCCGCTCCATAGTTGTGTGAGAAACTGCTTGTGATTTGAATCAACTCAAGGATATGATTGAACTTGTCCCAATTGTAGTCAAGTTGGACCCTGGAGCAGCGGGATAAAGCATTCTCCTTCATCTCCAAGTTTGGTGTCATCTTAGTTTAGTTTTGTCTGTTGTTGTCGCGTGTACTGAAGGTGCAGGGTCCTAGTCTGCTCAACCGCTCCCCACAGCTCAGGCCTCGAGTCCCTGCAACATTTGGCTGAAGGAAGGTCAAATGTGTCCTGATACTTCTAACCATGGCTCACAGCGGGTAGAGCCACTGCCTCACTGCGTTAGAGCCCCGGGTTCCATCCTGACCTGTGTGGAGTTTGCACGTTCTCCCGGTGACCACGTGGGTTTCCTCCGGGTGCTCCGGTTTCCTCCCACATCTCATAGACGTGCAGGTTTGTAGGTTAATTGGCCCTCTGTAAATTGCCCGCTAGTGTGTATGGGAAAGTGGGATAACATGGAACCAGTGTGAACGGGTGATCGCTGGTCGACATGGACTCGGTGGGCTGAAGGGCCTGTTTCCACGCTGCATCTCTAAACCCAATCAAGAATACAGCTCTGTATATATAGACCTCTACTGGAACACTGCACAACAGGGAAGCTGAACCTTGACTTGAGGGACAGGAAAGTCAGCATCATAGTTCATGGGCACATAGATACATAGACAATAGGTGCAGGAGTAGGCCATTCGGCCCTTCGAGCCAGCACCGCCATTCAATGTGATCATGCCTCATCATCCACATTCAGTACCCCGTTCCTGCCTTCTCCCCATATCCCTCGAGGCCGGTTCTCTGGATACTTTCAAGAGAGAGCTAGATAGGGCTCTAAAGATATCGGGGTCAGGGGATATGGGGAGAAGGCAGGAACGGGGTACTGATTGTGGATGATCAGCCATGATCACATTGAATGGCGGAGATGGCTCGAAGGGCCGAATGGCCTACTCCTGCACCTATTGTCTATAATTCCACAGATTCAACATTATAAAGACATTTGGATAGGTGCTTTGATTGGATTTAAAGGGATATGGGCCAGACGCGAGCAGGCGGGACTAGTGCTGATGGGGCATGTTGGTCGCCTGGACGAGATGGGCTGAATGGCCTGTTTCCATGCTGTACGACCCTGTGACTGTATCTGGTACTGACGTCATAACCGAGGATGCCTCTGAACCGCAAACCCTAATTATTTGATGAATCCAATTTTTAGGTGGTGTCCTCAGAAGCTGCCACTTAATGTGAAAACGGCTGCTTTGAGAATGTCTAAAGGGCCTGTCCCGCTTATGTGATTTTTTCAGCGACTGCCGGCACCCGTCATAGTCGCAGCTGGTTGCCAAAACTTTTCAACATGTTGAAAATCCAGCGGCGACCAGAACACGGTACGACTCTTTGGGCGACTACTCACGACCATACAGGCTTCACCCATCAGCACACTGGATAGCCACCCAGTGGTCACAGGAGTGGAAGCCAACCTCATCTCCATTACACAGCGACATCTCTTCACCAGATAAAAGCTGTCCAGGGTCTGAGCTCCCCAGAGGAGCATGGGTGAAGCTCAACAGACTTGGTACTGGAGTTGGGCGTTTCAACGCCAGCGTGTGGAGATGGGGGCTCCCTCCCTCCGCCAGAGCCCAGCCTGTGAATGCGGAGCAGAACAACAGACAGCCAGTCATGTCATCTCTGGGTGCCCGCTCTACCACCCACCAAATGGAGCTCCGTCAGGGCCTGGCAGACATTGACGCCAACAGAGACAACAACCTGGCTGCTCAACACCCGGCTTGAGATCTAACTATTCCGTTGGTTTATGTTTCATTTGCAAGAATGAAAATTCAAAGAATTTCATTGAATGTCATTGAATTTCATTCAAATAATTTGTCAACAAAATAGAGAGAGTACAGAGGAGATTTACTAGAATGTTGCCTGGGTTCCAGCAACTAAGTTACAGAGAAAGGTTGAACAAGTTAGGTCTTTATTCTTTGGAGCGCAGAAGGTTAAAGGGGGACTTGATTGAGGTCTTTAAAATGATGAAAGGGAAAGACAGAGTTGACGTGGATAAGCTTTTCCCATTGAGGGTAGGAAAGATTCAAACAAGAGGGCATGACATGAGAATTAAGGGACAGAAGTTTAGGGGTAACATGAGGGGGAACTTCTTTACTCAGAGAGTGGTGGCTGTGTGGAATGATCTTCCAGCAGAAGTGGTGGAGGCAGGATCGATTTTAACATTTAAAAGTAAAGTGGATAGGTATATGGACGGGAAGGGAATGGAATGGAGGGGTATGTTCTGAGTGCAGGTAGATGGGACTAGGGGAAAATAAATGGTCGGCACGGACTGGAAGGGCCGAGAAGGCCTGTTTCCGTGCTGTAATTGTTATATGGTTATAAGAAGAAGAAGGTTTCACCCTGCGGCATGTCGCCTGTTTGGTTGTGTGTAGTCGCCCAAAGAGTCGTACCGTGTTCTGGTCGCCGCTGGATTTTCAACACGCTGCGCCGATGACGGGTGCCGGCAAGTCGCTGAAAAAATCGCGTAGGTGGGGCTGGCCCTTAACCTAGAAACTTGGATCAAGAAATCAGGCACATGGAATATTTGCTTTCACGAGTCGGGGCATCGAGTGTAAGAGTCAAGACGTCATGATCCATTACGATAGGACACAGGTTAGACCACGTTTGCTGTACTACGTGCATTTCTGGTCGCCCCCCATTACAGGCAAGATGGTGCTTTGGAGAGGGTGCAGAGTAGCTTTGCCAGAATGATGCCTGGATTACAGAGTATTAGCTACAAGAGGAGGTTGGACAGACTAGTTTTATCTGGAACGCTGGAGTTGCTGAGAGACCTGATTGAATTATATAAAATTATGACTTGGATCGATTGCACATCCTTTTTTCTCCACAGATGCTGCCTGACCCGCTGAGTTACTCCATTTGAAAAATTGGCACCATTTGAAAAATCACTTAATTTTGGAGAGAAGGAGTGGGCGACGTTTCGGGCCGAGACCCAAAGGGTCTCGAGCCGAAACGTCACCCATTCCTTCCCTTCACAGATGCTGCCTGACCCACTGAGTTACTCCAGCACTCTGTGAAACGTCACCTATCCATGTTCTCCACAGATGCTGCCTGACCCACTGAGTTACTCCAGCACTCTGTGAAACGTCACCTATCCATGTTCTCCACAGATGCTGCCTGACCCACTGAGTTACTCCAGCACTCTGTGAAACGTCACCTATCCATGTTCTCCACAGGTGCTGCCTGACCCGCTGAGTTACTCCAGCACATTGTGTCGATCTTCAGTGTAAACCAACATCCGCACATGGTATTGGCGGTAGGGTATTGACATGGATAGAGAATTGGTTGGCAGACAGGAAGCAAAGAGTAGGAATAAACGGGTCCCTGTCAGAATGGCAGGCAGTGGCGAGTGGAGTGCCGCAAGGCTCGGTGCTGGGGCCGCAACTATTTACAATATATATTAATGATTGATGATGGAATTAAAATAAACACTAGCAAATTTGCAGATGACAGAAAGCTGGGTGGCAGTGTGAACTGTGAAGACGATGCTAGGAGGTTGCAGGGTGACTTGGGCAGGTTGGGTGAGTGGCAGATGCATGGCAGATGCAGTATAATGTGGATAAATGTGAGGTTATCCACTTTGGTGGCAAGAACAAGGAGGCAGATAATTATCTAAATGGTGTCAGATTAGGAAAAAGGGAAGTCCAACAAGATCTGGGGGTCCTTGTACATCAGTCACTGAAAGTAAGCATGCAGGTACAGCAGGCAGTGAAGAAAGCCAATGGCATGTTGGCCTTCATAACCAGAGGATTTGAGTATAGGAGCAAAGAGGTCCTTCTGCAGTTGTACAGGGCCCTGGTAAGACCACATCTGGAGTATTGAGTGCAGTTCTGGTCTCCTAATTTGAGGACGGACATTCTTGCTGTTGAGGGAGTGAAGTTAATCCCCGGGATGGCAGGACTGTCATATGAGGAAAGAATGGAAAGACTGGGCTATATTCACTGGAATTTAGAAGGATGAGAGGGGATCTTACAGAAATTTATAAAATTATAAAATGATTTCTTCTTGCGTATGGCGTGCACAGCCTAAAGTTGAAGAACAACTTGTTCTATTTGATCTTATTTGATTGTGCACGCCGGGTTGATTGCCTTCGTCGAAACAGGGCGGACCCCGTGAGGGTTGCAGTCTCCCACCCCAATAAAATGACTGGACAAGCTAGATGCAGGGAAAAAAAATCCCAATGTTGCAGGAGACCAGAACCAGGGGTCACAGTCTTAGAATAAAGGGGAGGCCATTTAATACTGAAATGAGAAAAAACATTTTCACCAGAGAGTTGTGAATTTGTGGAATTCCCTGCCACAGAGGGCAGTGGAGGCCAATTCACTGGATGGATTTAAACGAGAGTTGGATAGAGCTCTAGGGGATAGCGGAATCAGGGGACATGGGGAGAAGGCAGGAACGGGGTACTGGCGGTGCTGGCTCGAAGGGCCGAATGGTCGACTCCTGCACCTATTGTCTATGTTTCCATGCTTTATTCAGGCTATGAATCAACTAGTTACTGCGCTCTCCCCACACACTTGTTTCATTAACATTCACTCATTGTCAGAATATTGTCATGAGATTTTATTTCTTTAGAAGATTCAGCATTTATGTCCTTAAAGATAATTGAGTTGTTATATCAGTCTGATGAAGGGTCTCGACCCAAAAAGTCACCGCTCAATAGACGCTGCCTCACCCACTCAGTTTCTCCAGCATTTTTGTCTGCCTTCGATTGTTCCAGCATCTGTAGTTCCTTCTTAAACATTGAGTCGTTTTCCGCTGAAGTGATACTGAGCCTTTCTTCAGCTACTTTGTTTCTGTTGGGTCTTCATTGAGCAGAGAACATGTGCGTGTCTGGGGATTTAATGTGGGTAAATGTGAGGTTATCCACTTTGGTGGCAAAAACAGGGAGGCAGATTATTATCTAAATGGCGTCAAGTCGGGAAAAGGGGAAGTTCAACAGGATCTGGGGGTCCTTGAACATCAGTCTATGAAAGTAAGCAAGCAGGTACAGCAGGCAGTACAGTGAAGAAAGCCAATGGCATGTTAGCCTTCATAACATGCCATCTTCATAACACTGCCTTCTGCAGTTGCACAGGGCCCCGGTGAGACCACACCTGGAGTATTGTGTGCAGTTTTGTTCCCCTAATTTGAGGAAGGACATTCTTGCTATTGAGGGAGTGCAGCGTAGGTTCACCAGGTTAATTCCCGGGATGGCGGGACTGTCATATGCTGAGAGAATGGAGTGGCTGGGCTTGTACACTCTGGAGTTTAGAAGGATGAGAGGGGATCTTATTGAAGCATATAAGATTATAAAGGGTTTGGACACGCTAGAGGCAGGAAACATTTTCCCGATGTTGGGGGAGTCCAGAACCAGGGGCCACAGTTTAAGAATAAGGGGTAAGCCATTTAGAACGGAGACAAGGAAACACTTTTTCTCACAGAGAGTTGTGAGTCTGTGGAATTCTCTGCCTCAGAGGGTGGTGGAGGCCGGTTCTCTGGATACTTTCAACAGAGAGTTAGATAGGGCTCTTAAAGATAGCGGAGTCAGGGGATATGGGGAGAAGGCAGGAATTGGGTACTGATTGGGGATTGTAATGTTTGAGACCATGTAAGGCCCTGTTGTGACTAGCACAAAGACAACACGTCCGCCATTGAGTAAGATAAGCTTAATCTGCAATGACTGAAACTTCCAGAAGGTCACTTGACCTCAGTCACGAGGCACAGGTACATTTGCCAGCTTCTGCTTTTGGCCTCAAGGGGCACTGGCATTTACATTGTATATTACATTACATATATTACATATAGTACATTACAAAGACATCACAGGGATTATCAGCCATGATCACATTGAATGGCGGTGCTGGCTCGAAGGGCCGAATGGCCTACTCCTGCACCTATTGTCTATTGACTGGCGTTTAACAGATTCCCATGTTCTCCTACATATTCTCATTATGTGTTCACAGTTCCTCAGGGGGTTACATTTAATGAAGTATTTAATTCAGTCATTTCCTTTGTTTAGTCAAATGTAAAACAGAATTCCAAATAAGCCCTTCACAGCAGAAGGTACAGAAGCTTGAAAGCGCGCACCACCAGACTCAGGAACAGCTTCTTCCCCTCTGTTATCAGGCTTCTGAACGGCCCTTCCATAAGCTAGGGTACTGTCCGATTCACCTCTACCCCATTGTGGACATTGGACTTTGTCTGTGGAACTGATGCGCTACAATGCTGAGAAATGTATTCTCTAGAAAAGGACATACCTTTAGAAGGTGGAGGGTGGAGAATCTGTGGAATTCATTGCCTCTGACAACCTGAGGCCAAGTCGTAGGGGTGTTTCTAAGGGTGCATTGGAAGATTCTTGATTAGTGCATGTGTTAAAGGTTATGGGGAGAAGGCAGGAGAATGGGGTTGAGAGGGAAAGATACATCAGCCATGATTGAATGGCAGAGTAGACTTGATGGGCCAAATGGCCTAATTCTGTCCCTACCTCATAAACGTATGAATTTATATTCTGCACTCTGTATCTTCCCCTTTGTTCTACCTACTATACTTGACTCTCAAGAACCCGAAACGTCACCTATCCATGTTCTCCACAGATGCTGCCTGACCCGCTGAGTTACTCCAGCACTCTGTGAAACGTCACCTATCCATGTTCTCCACAGATGCTGCCTGACCCGCTGAGTTAGTCCAGCACTCTGTGAAACGTCACCTATCCATGTTCTCCACAGATGCTGCCTGACCCGCTGAGTTACTCCAGCACTCTGTGAAACGTCACCTATCCGTGTTCTCCACAGATGCTGCCTGACCCGCTGAGTTACTCCAGCACTCTGTGAAACGTCACCTATCCATGTTCTCCACAGATGCTGCCTGACCCGCTGAGTTACTCCAGTACTCTGTGAAACGTCACCTATCCATGTTCTCCACAGATGCTGCCTGACCCGCTGAGTTACTCCAGCGCTCTGTGAAACGTCACCTATCCATGTTCTCCACAGATGCTGCCTGACCCGCTGAGTTACTCCAGCACTCTGTGAAACGTCACCTATCCATGTTCTCCACAGATGCTGCCTGACCCGCTGAGTTACTCCAGCACTCTGTGAAACGTCACCTATCCATGTTCTCCACAGATGCTGCCTGACCCGCTGAGTTACTCCAGCGCTCTGTGAAACGTCACCTATCCATGTTCTCCACAGATGCTGCCTGACCCGCTGAGTTACTCCAGCACTCTGTGAAACGTCACCTATCCATGTTCTCCACAGATGCTGCCTGACCCACTAGGTTAAGGGGCTGTCCCACTGCGGGGACCTAATCTGCGAGTTTAGAAGAGTTTGCCCTCGACTCAAACTCGCAGCATGGTCGACACGTGGTCCTAGGAGGTCCTATGAGGTCACTGGAACTCTCCTTCATGCACGAGGGAAGTTCCCGAATACTCGCGGCCCCAGTTTGGTCGAGGAAAAATTTTCAGCATGTTGAAAAGTTTTCTGCGATTACATTTGGCCGGCATGGTTCTTTTTAACTCGTAGTGCAGTGGAGTGGGGTCACTATTTAGTTACAGGCAGTCGAGGGCAGGCGCAGGCAATCTCCTTCACTGACCACGTATTTTAATTGGCTCATTGGAGTTTTCAGGACCAAGGAAAACCAACCGGTAATGTTAAATGCCCGCTAAACTTTATTAAACGTTGTCTGGCTTCTTAAAAGTGTCTCCACTCCTTCTCCCCCCCTTCTCCTCCCCCTCTCTCCCCCTCTCTACCCCTCTCCCCCTCTCTCCCCCTCTCTCCCCCCCTCCCCCCCCTCTCCCCCTCTCTCCCCCTCTCTCCCCCCCTTTCCCCCTCTTTCCCCCTCTTTCCCCCTCTCTCCCCCTCTCCCCCTCTCTCCCCCTCTCTCCCCCTCTCCCCCTCTCTTCCCCTCTCTCCCCCTCTCCCCCTCTCTCCCCCTCTTCCCCCCTCTCCCCCGATCTCCCCCCCTCTCCCCCTCTCTCTGCCTCTCCCCCTTCTCCTCCCCCTCTCTCCCCCTCTCTCCCCCCCTCTCCCCCCCTCTCTCCCACCCTCTCCACCCCTCTCCCCCCCTCCCCCTTCTCCTCCCCCTCTCTCCCCCTCTCTTCCCCTCTCTCCCCCCTCTCCCCCCTCTCCCCCCCTGTCTCCCCCTCCCTTCCCCTCTCTTCCCCTCCCTTCCCCTCTCTTCCCCTCTCTTCCCCTCTCTTCCCCTCTCCCCCCCTCTCCCCCCCTTCCCCTCTCTCCCCCTCTCTCCCCCTCTCTCCCCCTCTCCCCCCTCTCCCCCCCTCTCCCCCTCTCTCCCCCTCTCTCCCCCTCTCCCCCCTCTCCCCCCTCTCTTCCCCTCTCTTCCTATATTTAAGAGGGCGTTAGATGTGGCACTTGTGGCTAAAGGGATCAGGGGGTATGGAGAGAAGGCAGGTACGGGATACTGAGTTGGATGATCAGCCATGATCACATTGAATGGCGGTGCAGGCTCGAAGGGCCGAATGGCCTACTCCTGCACCTATTTTCTATGTTTCTATGTTTCCCCTCTCTCCCTCTCTCTCTCCCTTCTCTCCCCCTTCTCTCCCCCTTCTCTCCCCCTTCTCTCCCCCTTCTCTCCCCTTCTCTCCCCCTTCTCTCCCCTTCTCTCAAATTTTGCGCCCCCTTCTCTCCCCTTCCCTCCCCTTCCCTCCCCTTCTCTCCCCCTTCTCTCCCCCTTCTCTCCCCCTTCTCTCCCTCCCCCTCCCCCTCTCTCTAAAGGACTTACCATACACTGTGCAGGCGTCTTTTATCTTTCTGTTCATCGTGGGTGTGAATTTTTGCCGCTTTCCCTGGCCCCCGCTTTTGCGATGTGTGTGTGTGTGTGTGTGTGTGTGTGTGTGTGTGTGTGTGTGTGTGTGTGCGTGCGTGCGTGCGTGCGTGCGTGCGTGCGTGCGTGCGTGCGTGTGTGTGTGCGGGCTGCCGGTCGATCCAGCTCGCGGTTTCATCGCTGCCGGTCGATCCAGCTCGCGGTTTCATCGCTGCCGGTCGATCCAGCTTGCGGTTTCATCGCTGCCGGTCGATCCAGCTCGCGGTTTCATCGCTGCCGGTCGATCCAGCTCGTGGTTTTTCAGGCGAGTGCCCCGAGCTTGAAGGTCGAAGACAGTCGCAGTAAAGCCGCGATAGGCCCTTTACTCCAGCACCGTGCCCATCAGTGATTGACAGCGAGTAGATCTGCTGCCTTGCAGCTCAGGGACCCAGGTTCGATCCTGACCTTGTGTGCTGTCTGTGCAGAGTTTGCATGTTTAGGCTTATTATTGTCATGCATGCTGAGGTACAGGGTAGAAGCTTTGTTTTGCACGCTATCCAAACAAATCTGATAACACTGTACATAAATACTATCACATTGTACTCCAGTACAACAGGTAGAGCAAAGACGAAGATACAGAGTGCAGAATATAGTTCTCAGCATTGTAGAGCATCAGTTCCACAGACAAAGTCCAATGTCCGCAATGGGGTAGAGGTGAATCGGACAGTACCCTGGCTCATGGAAGGGCCGTTCAGAAGCCTGATAACAGAGGGGAAGAAGCTGTTCCTGAGTCTGGTGGTGCGCGCTTTCAAGCTTCTGTACCTTCTGCCGGACGGGAGCGGGGAGAAGAGGGAATGACTGGGGTGGGGCAAGTCCAATGTCCAAACCGTTTACAAACCAATCGTGCCTGAAGATATCATGTCTGACGGCTGTGAATTACAAAACGGACAAGGGCTTAATTGTGGAAAAAGACCAAGTGAAGAATATGTTTGCGTTTGATTTCAGAAAACGTTTGAAGTCTATGAGGTCCACTATAGGATTGTCCTCATCATCAACTACCTGGGACACTCGATCTCCACGGCAGTCCTCATCGTTGCCTTTGTAGTCTTCTTGTGCTTGAGGTATGTAGCAGGCAAGTAACTAACTACGCACAAGCTTTTACATGCGGCTTTCACAAAATGCTTTCCGCTCTACTCAACTATGATTACAACCAATTATGGTTTAAAAATATGGAACATCTATGATTACAAAAGGTTATTGGCCACAACCTTCCCTCCATTGATGAACTGTACACTGCAAGGGCCAGGAAGCGAGCGGGCAAGATCATCTCTGACCCCTCTCACCCTGGCCACAAACTCTTTGAATCACTTCCCTCTGGAAGGCGACTCCAGACTGTCAAAGCTGCCACAGCCAGACATAGAAACAGCTTTTTCCCCACGAGTAGTTGCTCTACTCAACAGCCAAAAATCTGTAGCCTCCTTTGCACTGGCATTTTATTTAATTCACACATTTAATTAATAATGTTTTACAATTAATGTTTAATGTTTTATGTGTCATTCCTAACTGTCACTATATCATGTGGACAATGCTGGAGAAACTCATTAGTGTGCAGCAGCATCTATAGAGTGAAGGAGATAGGCGACATTTCAGGCCGAAACCCTTCTTCTCACCCGCTGAGTTTCTCCAGCAATTTTGCCTACCTTCGATTTTCCAGCATCTGCAGTTCCTTCTTGAACACTCTATATCATGTTGTCACTTGCGGGTGGAGCACCAAGGCAAATTCCTTGTATGTGAGTACTTAGCCAATAAACGTATTTATTTATTCATTCAAGCCACACCATCAACTCTGGATCCACCCCCTGCAATCACGTTCGGCATTGCCCCCAGTCAATGCGTGAACATGGTCCTACCTTGCCTTAGACAGAACTATTTTAAACCTTATAGAACCATGCTCACTGGACCCAAAAGCCTTGCCTACCGACACTTCCATCACTTGCCCCTCCCCAATACACCCAGAGTAGATCACGCTTAAGGGGAAGTTCATAGGTTCACATGGACTAAGTCCAGAATTTGGCCATTCAACCCATCGAGTCTACTCCGCCATTCAATCATGGCTGATCTACCTCTCCCTCCTAACTCCATTCTCCTGCCTTCTCCCCATAACCCCTGAAATCCGTACTTCTCTTACGCAAGTTTAGTGCGTGTACAGATGGAGTGAAGATGTCTCTGTTCAGAGCATATTGTACACCACTCTATACTGCACACCTGCGGTGAAACTACAGAAAAAGCAAGCTTACAGAGACTTAATGTTTAAGAAGGAACTGCAGATGCTGGAAAAATCGAAGGTAGACAAAAATGCTGGAGAAACTCAGCGGGTGAAGCAGCATCTATGGAGAGAAGGAATGGGTGACGAGTCCCGAAACATCGCCTATTCCTTCGCTCCATAGATGCTGCCTCACCCGCTGAGGTTCTCCAGCATTTTTGTCTACTTTACAGAGACTTAAAGTAGCTTATAATGATGCCATGAGAATATTACTTGACAGACCTAGATGGTGAAATGTCTGTGGCTGCAGGAGTCAATACTTCACAAACTGTCTTAAGAAATCTTATGTACACATTTATTTGCTGGATAAATGACTCTGAAAATGAAAGAATCTTTGCTAAACATAAGGTTTAGCACAACAGGCGAACAATCCCAGCTGTGGAGACTGGTATTGTTGTCGTTGGGCACTGATGTTTTTTATTCTTGATCTTAAACCATGTATTGGACATGAGGAAGGACATTCTTGCTATTGAGGGAGTGCAGCGTAGGTTCACCAGGTTAATTCCCGGGATGACGGGACTGCCACATGCTGAGAGAATGGAGCGGCTGGGCTTGTACACTCTGGAGTTTAGAAGGATGAGAGGGAATCTTATTGAAACATATAGCATTATTAAGGGTTTGGACACGCTAGAGGCAGGAAACATGTTCCCGATGTTGAGGGAGTCCAGAACCAGGGGCCACAGTTTAAGAATTAGGGGTAAGACAATAGACAATGGACAATAGGCAATAGTCCAGGGGTAAAGATGCGGGGAGGGCAGGAGCGTTGAGAAGGAGGGGGTCGGGGAACATGTCAGCAACTCACTCACTCACCGCTGCCGCGGCTCTCCAGGCGCGGACCCACTGCATTGTGTCCAGAGAAAGGAGCTCGGGTGGCTGCGAGCGGCCGCGGGGACCGGACAGCGTAACCGGCCGCCACCACTGCCAGCCCCCCAGCCAGCCACGGTGTCCTTCGGCACAGGCCCAACCAGTGGAGGTGGTGGCACAGGCGCGTCTTCATTGCCGGGAAATACGGTCATCCACTGGTCATCTGCCAGTTACTGGCCACCCCGACCAAACCTGACTCACCGATACCACGATCAGGACATGGAACGCACGCATGCACACTCATCTAATCTGTGTTCCCCCTACCTCCTCTGCTTACCATAATGTTCCCATTTCCCATGGCAACCACCTCTCTTCTATGCACCACTAATTGCTGCTGTATGCTGACTTTGCAATGTTGATGCAACACTTTAACTGTGAGAAGATTCTTACTGGTTTCACCATTATTCATCATATTCATCGGTGGCACAGCGGGTAGAGCCGCTGCCTCACAGTGCCAGAGACTCAGGTTCGATCCTGACCTCGGGTGCTGTCTGAGTAATGTTTCTATGTTCTCCCCGTGACCACAAGGGTTTTCTCCGGGTGCTCCGGTTTCCTCTCACATCCCAAAGACGTACAGATTTGTAGATTAATCGGCCCTCTGTAAATTGCCCCCTAGTGTGTAGGGAGTGGATGAGAAAGTGAGGTAACATAGAACTAGTGTGAACGGGTGATTGCTGGTCAGTGTGGACTCGGTGGGCCGAAGGGCCTACGGAACCACACACTTCAATACATCTTTAGATTTTTAGTTTAGTTTAGATATAATGAGCGGAATGCACCAAATGTCTCTTGTCTATAGTCCATTGATCAGCGATCCCCACACACTGACACTATCCTACACAATAGGGACAATTTACATTTACACCGAGCCAATTAACCTACAAACCTGCACGTCTTTGGAGTGTGGGAGGAAACCGAAGAGCTCGGAGAAAACCCACGCAGATCACGGGGAAAACGTACAAACTCCGTATGGACAGCACCTGCAGTCAGGATGGAACCCGGGTCTCTGGCGCTGTGAGGCAGCAACTCTACTGCTGCGCCACTGTGCCACCCTAGCCTATTTGAGACCTGGCATAGGGTTTTCCGCATTCTGGATAGAATTATTCTCTTGTGTCCTGGGAGCTGGAAGCCTGTGTGTGAAAACGCACCCCTCCAGATTCAGGGATGTCTTTCCAGTGAAGAAAGCAAATGGTATGTTAGCATTCATAGCGAAAGGATTTGAGTATAGGAGCAGGGAGGTTCTACTGCAGTTGTACAGGGTTTTGGTGAGGCCACACCTGGAGTATTGCGTACAGGTTTGGTCTCCAAATCTGAGGAAAGACATTCTTGCCATAGAGGGGGTACAGAGAAGATTCACCAGACTGATTCCTGGGATGTCAGGAATTTCATATGAGGAAAGACTGGATAGACTCGGCTTGTACTCGTTGGAATTTAGAAGATTGATGGGGGATCTTATAGAAACTTACAAAATTCTTAAGGGATTGGACAAGCTAGATGCTGGAAGATTGTTCCCGATGTTGGGGAGGTCCAGAACAAGGGGTCACAGTCTAAGGATAAGGGGGAATTCCTTTAGGACCAAGATGAGGAAAACATTCTTTACACAGAGAGTGGTGAGTCTCTGGAATTCTCTGCCACAGAAGGTAGTTGAGGCCAGTTCATTAGCTATATTTAAGAGGGAGTTAGATGTGGCCCTTGTGGCTAAAGGGGATCAAGGGGTATGGAGAGAAGGCAGGTACGGGATACTGAGTTGGATGATCAGCCATGATCATATTGAATGGCGGTGCAGGCTCGAAGGGCCGAATGGCCTACTCCTGCACCTATTTTTCTATGTTTCTATGTAATCATGTATTGTCTTTCCGCTGACTGGTTAGCACGCAACAAAAGCTTTTCACTGTACCTCGGTACACGTGACAATAAACTACACTGAAACTAAACCACCAACAAGTATAAGAAGGAACTGCAGATGCTGGAAAAGCAAAGGTAGGCAAAAATGCTGGAGAAACTCAGTGGGTGAGGCAGTTTTTACCTACACTTAACCTACAAACATGTACAGTGTGGGAGGAAACCGAAGAACTCAGAGAAAACCCTCACAGGTCTTGGGGAGACACAGGTCTGAGTGAGACCCCATGGGTCTCGACCCGAAACGTCGCCTATTTCCTTCGCTCCATAAATGCTGCCTCACCCGCTGAGGTTCTCCAGCATTTTTGTCTACCCGCAAGTACACATCTCCAATCAAGAGTCAAGAGTTGCATAACTCCTTTTAATATTGTCCATAAATAACCAGCGAGCAGTGTTTACACCGCCCGCCCGTGAAGTCCAGTTTCTGACTTGTCCGATGTGCCTTTGTGTTGGCCGCTGCAGGAGCATCCGGTGCCTTCGCAATGTCATCCATTGGAATCTAATAACCACCTTCATCCTGAGGAATACTCTGTGGTTCCTGATGCAGATGATCGACGAGGAAGTACACGAGAGGAATGAGGTGAGCCTTCACAGCCTGGCATAACATTCTTGCTATTGAGGGAGTGAAGCGTAGGTTTACAAGGTTAATTCCCGGGTCTGTCATATGCTGAGAGAATGGAGCGGCTGGGCTTGTATACTCTGGAGTTTAGAAGGATGAGAGGGGATCTTATTGAAACATATAAGATTATTAAGGGTTTGGACACGCTAGAGGCAGGAAACATGTTCCCGATGTTGGGGGAGTCCCGAACCCATTTACAATGGAGGCGAGGAAATACATTTTCTCACAGAGAGTTGTGAATCTGTGGAATTCACTGCCTCAGAGGGCGGTGGAGGCCGGATCTCTGGATACTTTCAAGAGAGAGCTATATAGGGCTCTTAAAGATAGCGGAGTCAGGGGATATGGGGAGAAGGCAGGAACGGGGTACTGATTGGGGATGATCAGCCATGATCACATTGAATGGCGGTGCTGGCTCGAAGGGCCGAATGGCCAACTCCTGCACCTTTCGTCTATTGTAAGTCGGGGCGTGCAGACACAAGGAAACTTGCAGCAAAGTCTGGAGTTGTGCATTTTGGTAGTCAAAATAAAGGCGTAGACTATTTTCTAAATGGGGAGAGAATCCAGATATCGGAGTTGCAAAGGGGCTTGGAATCGCTGGTGCAGGATTCCCAAAAAGTTCATCTGCAAGTCGAATCGGTCGTAAGGAAAGCAAACGCAATGCTAGCGTTTATTTCAAGACGGCTTGTATACAAAAACAGGGATGTAACGCTGAGGCTCTATAAGGCGCTGGTCAGGCCGCATTTGGAATATTGTGAGCAGTTTTGGGCCCCATATCTGAGGAAGGATGTGCTGGCTCTGGAGAGGGTCCAGCGGAGGTTTACAAGAATGATCCCAGGAATAAGTGGGTTAACATATGATGAGCGTCTGTCGGCACTGGGCCTGTACTCGCTGGAGTTTAGAAGAATGAGGGGGGACCTCATTGAAACTCATCAAATAGTGAAAGGCTTGGAGAGAGTGGATGTGGAGAGGGTGTTTCCACTAGTGGGAGAGTCTAGGACTAGAGGGCACAGCCTCAGAATTAAAGTACAAAGGAGGTGAGGAGGAATTTCTTGAGTTAGAGGGTGGTGAATCTGTGGAAATCTTTGCCACCGAATACTGTGGAGGCCAAGTCAATGGGTACATTTACCGCAGTGATGGACAAATTCTTGATTAGAAGGGGTGTTAAGGGTTCGAGAGAAGGCAGGAAAATGGGATCAGCCATGATTGAATGGCGGAGTAGACTGACTGTTATAACTTGTGGAGCTGCAGATGCTGGTTTACAAAAAAGACACAGAGTGCTGGAGTATCTCAGCGGGTCAGGCTGCATCTGTGGCCTGCGTCCACAATTTCTGAATTTGCTGCAATTTCTTGCAGTCTTGGATGGAGCTGTTCCCAAACCGTGCTTTGATGCCTCCCGATAAAATACTTTCTTCACCGCAGATGTGGGTGAGGGGTGTTAGGCACATGCCGAACCTCCTAAGCCTTCTAAAGAAACAGAGGTATTGGTGTGCCTTCTTGGCCACTGCTTCAATATAGCTGGAGTAACTCAGCGGGTCAGGCAGCATCTGTGGAGAACATGGATAGGTGACGTTTCACAGAGTGCTGGAGTAACTCAGCGGGTCAGGCAGCATCTGTGGAGAACAGTGACGTTTCTGGTCGGAACCCTTCTTCAGACTGATTGTGGAGATGTAGGGGAAGAAAGATGGAAGAGAGAGTTGGGGTGGGACATTGCCCGTCTAGAAGCCTGATAGCAGAGGGGAAGAAGCTGTTCCTGAGTCTGGTGGTGCGACGCTTTCAAGCTTCTGTACCTTCTGCCGGACGGGAGCGGGGAGAAGAAGGAATGACCGGGGTGGGACAGAGACAAGTCTTGGATTAAGTTGGAAACAGCCTCGGCACCAGATAGCGACACAGAGCGTGCGTGTGTGTGTGTGTCTGTGTCTGTGTGTGTGTGTGTGTGTGTGTGTGTGTGTGTGTGTGTGTGTGTGTGTGTGTGTGTGTGTGTGTGTGTGTGTGCGCGTGTGTGTGTGTGTGTGAGTGTGTGCGTATGTGTGTGTGTGCGCGCGTGTGTGTGTGTGTGTGTGTGTGCGCGTGCGTGTGTGTGTGTGTGTGTGTGTGTGTGTGTGTGTGTGTGTGTGCGCGTGCGTGCGTGCGTGTCCGTGTGTGTGAGTGTGTGCGTATGTGTGTGTGCCCGTGTATGTGTGTCCGTGTGTGTGCTTGTGCGTGTGTGTCCGTGTGTGTGTGTGTGTGTCCGTGTGTGTGTATGTGTGTCCGTGTGTGTGTGTCTGTGTGTGTGCGTGCATGCGTGTGTGTGTCCGTGTGTGTGTGTGTGCGTGTGTGTCCGTGTGTGTGTGTCCGTGTGTGTGTGTGTGTCCGTGTGCGTGTGTGCGTGTGTGCGTGTGTGCGTGTGTGCGTGTGTGCGCGCGCGCGCGCGTGCGCCCGTGCGTGTCCGTGTGTGTGCGTGTGTGTGCGTGTG